>WSZQ02066633.1:0-38620 GCA_019419845.2 Weissflogia rhopalogaster
AATTAAATATTATTAAATAAATTTAGTTAAGCGGCGGCTTGCCGCGTTGCGGAGCTCGGTGCTCGTTAGATCACTGCCATTACAATTCAAAGAAATTAATGTATGTACAAGAGATTTTACAGATAAAAAAGTAACTCACTGCGTTTGTATGATTGTGTATGTGTAAATGTGTTTCTTCGTAAATTCTATCGTGTATGCGTAACTATAGCTTATAGTTATAAATATATCCGTATTTTGTATGGCAAAACTGAATTATACAACAGTTGCGAGAATACTATCCTTTTTGTACAGTATGTATAAAACCGCTGCAACATCTTCGACTTTTTACAAATTTGTGATAAATTTTCATTAAAATTTATGTACAGATGAATTTATCGATACATTTGGGTTTTTTTTCTCTTTTGTTTGTGTGTTGCTTTCTTTCCGGCGCGCTCCGACAAAAAATAAAAGTAACCATTGTAAAATTGTAACACTTAAATTCTTCCAATATCATTATGTACACTGTGCTGAGCTAAGCGTTTAGAAAGTTATATCAAGTTACGTTCTACGGTGTTTTTTTCCCTTATTTTTCTTCACAATAAAAGTCTATCACTGAATTAGCGGACGTTGCAGGAAGAGATGCTCGATACAATCAACTTCGGCCCAATATTTTCTTACATATAAAAATAGCTGAAAAAAAATATTTTTAAATATTTGCCATTTCTAACTCAACTTTTGTAAAAATAAGTATATTTATTTACCTGTCCCAACCATCTTTCATCCGCTAAAAGTTCATTCAAGATGCACGTAGTGTCCTTTTGGCCTTCCTTAATTCTCTTATCTTGAACCCGACGGGCGCACTCCAAGTACATGAGATACTTTTGATGTGCAATTTTATTGTATAATTCAACGCGTTTCGAGCATATTCGACACATCATAAAGTCCTACAAACACAGTTATTTATTTTCGCCTTTCTTAAATAAGCGTAAAGTTACCTTTTCGTTAGGTGCATTCCCATCAGGTTGACACGTCTCCAGCGTGACCTCGTTATACGGCTGACCAAAGAAAATGAGTCGCACGGATGCACCAGGTAATTCACATGCCGCACACCGCTTTCCCATGGGATCCACGCAATCCGTGAACGTGTTGAAGCACGGCCATGTGCCGATGATGCTCAGCAACTGCATCGGCCAGCGAAAGCAATACACTAACTTGTTCTTCTTGCTCATTGTCAAATCGTCAATCATTTTCACGTTTGTCAGAAAATAGTCGTCTGCAATAAAATAATGTAAATTTAGTGAAAATAAAATGCAAGAAGAAGCAAATGCATTACCTTTTTCTTGGAAGATCTCTTTAAGAAAATTGCAATCCAACGCCTGTGATATCAGAGTTTGTATATAAACCTCGAAATTATCCTGGTAGACCTCGTGTGATTTAACCGACTTTTCGAGGACTTCCTGATCGTATATCACGAGCTCGTTGCGCAGAAACTCCACCACCGTCTCGAGTTGATTCTGCATGCGGAATTTTACAGGCACTGGCACATACATGTGCTTACTATCCGCCATCAACGAAGAGTACTGGAAATTTGAAGTGATACAGATGTGTGAAAGTAGAACAAATCAAAAATACTCACAGTAGAAATATTTTTATACAATCGCAAGCCGTTCTCATCAAAAGATTCGTACTTCTGCAACAAATTCTTCCCATCAATTCGCCACAATGCCGGCGGCCATTGCAAATTCAGCTCGCTTTTCAGCGCCAGAAACTCGCCAGGCTTAAACGCACCATCAATACTCGAATTACTGATGGCATACTCCTGTTTGGCAACGGCCGTAGCAAGATTATCCTCCAACGTGAGTCCACTTCGTGTCGTCTGCCCATCCAGCATCGAAATACCGGCATCGTGGGCAGCTGCCGAGATCAAATTCCGTGGCGATTTGTTCTTAAATGGTGGACGGCCACGTTTCCTTTTCACAATCTCTTCTTCTTCGCCGGCGGGCCGATCAGCGGGCGTCCACGCCGGATCGGAATCCGAGTCGACAAAGTCCTGCACCTCTTCTAAACCACCGTCTTCCTCCTTCAACGAGTTGGCACTTATACGATCTTTAGCAGCTCGTTTTGTTTGCTCTCGGCGTGGAATATCAGCTTCTAATCGTTAAAAAATGTACAAATATTAAAATTGTTGAGGAAAATGTTAAAAAGTTTACCATTCAAAGGTTCTAGATCAATCGACTTTGCACGTTTTTTGTACGGTCGTCGTTTACGCTCCTTCTTGTGTTTGCGACGTGTCTGTTTGTCATTCTTTGAGAGACCATGACCGATACCCATGTCAAAGAACTCATCGTCGGAGGAGACACCGCCGTCCGAGCTGTCGAACGCGCATTGTTTTCGTACTTTTGGCAGGGGAAAGTATCGAGGATCATCCTGCGGATCACCTAAAAATATACATCAAATGTAATAAATATTTGTGGTTTAAATGTGTTTGAGTCTCACGAATCATAAATTAACACAAAATTTATAGTGAACATCACCATCTGATCTTTGATATCCTAATTATCTTATATTTAATAACAGTTGAAGAAAATGTACACAAAGGCAAAATGTGTAAAATTTTAAAGGAAAGACAGTGTAATTGTGTAGGATAAACAAAAAAATTCAATGAAAGTGTGTTTATAGAGGTAAAAATAATCAAACTGCTTCAAAATAAGTTTCAATGGTTGAAATATTGTTTAAACTTTTGTAGAAATTCTACAAAACTTTAGAAATTCCAAAATATATCTACAAGAAATTTCAAAATTTCAATAATGAAACGAAAATAATTAAAAATCCAAATGTAAAATAGTAAAATATGTAAAAAAATATCTTTAATAAGTATCAATAATATCTATACCGTGAGTCAATTTTACAGGATGTGATGTTACTGGTGGATGGGGCGTATGATGAGGATGCGTGTGCGGTCCAGTTGGTAACGTTGTCGTCGTACCACCACCACCAACACTACCTGCACCATTCACTTCCGGTCGCACTTCGGGCACATGTTTGTTACTACGATTCCAATTCGACTTGCGCCCTTTGGTCACCGGCGGTGGTGAATGATCGCGTTCCCCTTGCAAAAACTTCAAATAACTGTTGATAAATCCCTCCTTGCCTTTGTTGGGCATCTTATTGGCATCGGATTTGCCGGGCACTGGTGAATGTATTGCTTTGCTCTGCTGCAACTGTGGTGGCCGATGTTGCGTTGGTGGCGCAGCGTCATTAAGAAAATTTAACTCCTCTTCGATATTCGGCACCACCACCTTAACGCCATCATCCTCGGGCGGTTGCTGCTGGTGTTGATAGGGCGTTGCGGTGGTATTTGTCGGTTGCTGGTGGTTCTGATTCGGCTCGTTGTTGTAGTTGGTAAGTGGGGTCAACTCCACCGACTGATACTCGGACGGCGGGGCAATATGAAACGGTGGAAAATACGGAAGTGGTTGCGAATGCGCCGAGTGTATATGCGGCACCATCAGAGGTTGATGCTGTTGAATACCCTGCGAGGCGAAGATTTTCGCCGGAGGTGTTGGTAAATTCCATCGATCGAAATCGAAATAGGCGCCGTTCTGTGGTGGTGCTTGAGGTGGGTTCACCGCCGAAGTATGCGCAGGTGGTGGTATCCTACCCAACTGCTCTGCAGGCGCCTGCACTTTATCCGTGCTCTTACGTCGCTTTTTACTCTCCACCTTCACGTCAACCTGTGGCAGTTGGCATTGTTGTTGCTGCTGCTGGAGATTTTTAACAATACTCATCGGATCGCCTCTACAACTGGAGAGATCCTGCAAGGTGACCTGGTGGCCGGCGTCAAAGTAGGTCTGTTGCCGTTCGGGTGGTATACCGACCAGATTGCGTTGTGGCGGCTCCGAACGATTAGGCACGTCAATCTGTCGTGAAGGTATCTCTATACTGTTGCCCGTTTGATAGTATTTTCGGCGTTGTTCGTCCCAGCAGTTTTGATTGTTTGGTGGTGCCGAGGAGCGATCAAAGCGTTCGGGTACGCGTTCGGCATTCAAGGTGCGTGTTATTACACTGGGATACACACCGGAACCTGGGCCAGGATTTTGGGCGGTGCCCGGTCGTGGTACAGTCACATCGAGTGGGCTCGACGTCGCATGGTTCGTTTGTGGGCTGGAGATCTGTACATTGGAGGCGTTCATTGGGCTGTTGTAGAGCGGATACGCTGGACTCGAAGCATGACCCAACGGCGACGGTTGCGAATGCGCCTGCAGCGGGCTGGGCCGTCGTGGTACCACCACATTACAGTCGGGGCCGTTCGAATTGTTGGTGCTGCGTTGGAAATCCGATTCGGTGTTGATACCTTGTTGATATTGTCTAGAAATCGTGAATATTATTAATTTATTATTCAAAATCAAAGATGAACAGGTGAGCTGATCAAAATAGATTTAAAAAAGTTGGATAATGAAAAACAATACATCTGGTAATCTGACAAAGAAATGGTCTTACCTAAAATTGCCTTGAAAATTACGCTTCGTATTCGAATTATTATAATTCAAACGTTGTCCATCCATAATCGAGAAACTAATAACACTCTGTTGCTGTTCTTCGTTGGCTGCCGCAGCACCAGCAGGCCGACGGTCCGCTTGGGCATTGCCAATATCGTAGATCTTCGTCTGCGCCTTGGTTTGTATTTGTGGTGCAGTTGGGGGTTGCTTACTTGCCTGCTGTGGTGGACCCCGTGTTGCTGTTGCCACGGAAAATGCGGCCGATCTCTGAGGCGGTTGTGGTACTCGATATTCCTTGGAATTTGCATTCGGTGAAGGCGTGCTTACGATGCATGTTTGCTGGATATTCGGTGAGTTAGTTTGTGAGGAATATGCCTTGTTATTCGGGGATGATGACTCCACATTCGAGTATGTTGTCGTAGGCGGTGGTTGGTAAAACTGACTTTTTGTTACCGCTACCTAAATAGCAGATAAATAATTCAATTTTAGAATGTATTTTACTGTCTATATATTCTCAATTTAATTGTTTCTATTTCGAATGGAATATTTACCTGTGCGTTTTGATTTCTAGCCGCCACTGCATTTTTAGCAGCCGCCAATGAATTCAAATGATTGATGCTCTGCGCGGCAAAGTGTGCATTGAAATTCTCATAACTCTTCGCAATCGTCGTAGAGACGACACTCTCGTGTGGCAGTACACCGAACGGGGAGTTCTGCTGCCAGGCGCCGGCGTTCTGATCGAAGAATGCAGCAGCCGCTGCGGGCGGTGCGTTGTGGAAATCGGCGTCGGCCGTTTGTTTGGCGTTGACGGCCTGAGCGAGTGCCTGTCGTTGCTGCTGAGCGGCGATGTAGTGAGACGTTGGTTTCCCAACCGCATTGTGAAACAGTGGGCTAAAGACGCTCTCGTAGCCCGGTGGTGCCGGTAGAAAGCTGCCGGGCAGCAATTGCGGCGTGCCGCTGGCGGCCGTTGCCACCGGCGGTGCATTTGCACCGCCTGCAGCAGCGGCGAGATGATGGTGCAACTCACTCCCGCCTGCTGCGCTACCCTGCACACCCGACAGCCGATTATACGCATACGCTGACCATGGTCCGACCGGGTCCATTGTGGGCGAACGCTGCTTGCCGTGCGCGCACTAGCACAGCCATCCCATCTACAAGAAGTCAACAAAACATTGGCACACACAAGGCAACGCAATTAGTGCATTCGCACATATGCATAAATCAATATTTCATGCATGTACGCATTACGGACTCTGCCAACTCTTCGTCCACCTTCTGCTTTACATCCTCCTTCATTGCAACGACGATTTCAACTTACTTCTAGCTCATTAAAACTGCTTCAAATCTGCATCCTTCGCGCGCTACTGTCTTTATCCTCACATATCACCAAGTGTCCTCCTGTTTTCTTTGCTGTTGGTGGTATTGTTTCAAGCACAATTCAAGCGCTGGCAGCACGTTCGGTGTGCATATCCCTGAATTAGTTGCACAGTCGCGCACTTTTCGTGTTTCTGTAGCACTCACACACGTCGGGGATGGTGGGCTTGCTTTCGCGGTAACTCGCCACCCGCAGTCGTCGTCCGGCGCTTGCTTTGCGCCAGCGGCTCGGCATTCACTGCTGCACCGCGTCCAACTTGCCGCCGCTTGTGATCATTACGGGACAGACATTCGCATATTCGGATTTCGGCCAACGGCTGGTCTACGGTTGCCCATTTAGCAAATTTCCAGCCTCGCACAAAACTCGTTCACACACGCTCAGCGGCACCAAGCTGCGTTAAATCGCCATCTTGGGAATTTACTAAACAATAGGACTAGTTCCGCCATCTATTATTCAATTCTTCAAAATTCTTTTTAAATAATTTAATATTTTTCAGTTGACAGTTCATTTATATGTTGGTTGCACTGTTTTTTTTTTAAATTGTTTTACTTATACATTTTTTATTTAAAGATCTATTTACTCCTGTCGGTAGAAAAAAACTTTGCGCAAATGTCTGAAAGTTGAAATAACCAATCACCATTAAAAATGTACTTTATTATAGATAAATTTTCATAAATACATTGAAGATTACGCTCACAATTAGTTTTCTTCCAATGTTTCACGCATCATGTATTCCTATGTAACTTTTGCCAAAATTGCTCTAACGACGAAATATCTTTTCATATTCATTTTTGTTAAACAATCACAATGATTCTACGATTACTTTAGTAATAATTCGAATTTTGTCATATAGTAAATGTCTTTTCTCATCTCTTCGCATAAATATCATCGACTAATATGTATTTTTTACATTAGTTATTTATTTTGTAAAACCTACTTTGGCCTTTTAAATATTTTCATTATATTGCCATTCGTAAACGTTGTAAATTTCACTGATTGTGAGATTTCTGTCTCGCGGAATGTTTTTGATTTCATCTTCTGATTTAATATTTAGTTCACGCTTACATTAGATTTGCTTTCCAACCACATCGTTTTCAACTATATACAGCAAACACATTTAAATATGTTTAACTTAATCATCCTACACAGGAATCCGAATTTTATTTTTTGGTATATTCATGATTAGCCTACTATAAAAATAAAAAGCTTCTAGTTCAACAAACTAATTTGTTCAATGTGTGCAATCTTTACGCTGAGATTTATTTCCTTCTTAACTTAATAAAACAGCAATCGAACGAGTTTCAAGGAACAAGTGGTCGTGGCATAAACTTATACGTGATGAAATGAATTGTGGTGACTAAGGAAATTTTCACAATTAACCTGCAGCCAAGGCAAGATGATTGCATATCACTATAGTGAAAACCTATTCGGAAGACTAAACTAAATCTAACCTAAACGAACATTTCAAAAAATATATCCTCAAGTCATGCATTCACAAAATTTTAATCAGGGAAACCTCCATTTTCAAATGAAAGTACATTAGTTGTCTTTAAAGTTGCCTATGTTGAGTATTTTTGAGTAAACGAGAAGAGAAACAAAAGTTATTTATGAATTGATTATTAGTTGCTCTAAGTTGCTATTGTTTTCTGCTCGTCTTTGTGTTTGTTTGTCACCCGTTTACGACCTTTTTATATAAGAGTAATGAGTATTCACGCAGCCTCTTTCGTTTCGTAGATATACACAGAGACATGACAGTAGCTTTACTTCTATCATTTACTTGTCAACAGCTTCGTTAGCGACTAGATTGTGTTACTGTTAATGCACGTGCGAGCCAAGCGATGTGATGCCATGTGTCACTGAATTTTCAAGCACCACGTCGAGTTCATCGAGTGGCACCAAGATTTGCCGTAGGAAGGTAAGCAGTCCTCGGTTGCGTAAGAACGAACTCTCCTCGTACATCTCAGATGTAACGCGACACGTTGCCATTGGTATTAACATTCGGTGAAGTAAGTGTTCCCTAGAATAAAACAAAATAGCATTTAATTCATTTGCCTTTCATCAATTAATGGTAGGAAAAAAGTTATACCTGACACTGAGACAGATAAACAATTGAAACTTTCCATCTTTGCCAAGTGCTTTGCTAGCTGTTTGTATTTCATCGACAAGATGACAGTAACATCTCCAAACAGCGAGTGTTTCTTGATGATTGCGTTCCAAACTTGCACTTCGACATCCAGAAGCTTCTTCCATTAGATCCAATTCAAATTGTTCCTTCACCCTTACTGCAAAATTGGAAATATATAAATGTCACGATATTATTTATCAAAAATTTGTTTGGAGATACGCACCAAAATAATCCCAAATGTAATGATTAAAGACAAACAAGCGTGCCGATTTGAAACCCAGCAGGAAGACAAGTTCCAAGCATTTGACAAGGCCCGCATCGCCACAGAGTAAAGCTGTGAGCGTCGTGTTGCGCTCGGAGTTGCGACGATAGTGCCATTTCACAATGTTGTTCACACAATCGCTTAGCATACTCTGAATCTGCGACGGCTTCATTTCGGTGCGTGGTGGGCCCGGTGATTGACAGCGTGGAGTGCGTCGTCCCATACTGCCTGTATTTGAAGCGGCGACCGTTTGTTCTTCCGCCTTGGCGCTCGGTATGAGCGTTCCAACTAAGAGACGCTCCGTTGAACCATCGTCAACACCTCGGCCAAGCCAGCGGCCGCATGGAAATTCGTACGTATGTCCCGTCACATCGTTCCTGACGAGGATGTGATCTATTTGCCATTTTGCAGACATGCCAGAATTGTCGTGGCCAATACGTAATGTGGTTAGTACTCCCAAGTTTTGATTCTTAAACATATGAAACCATATATACATATATTTTTTGCATCTCGTTTTGTTGGTAAAACAATACTTACTTTTATTTGCATACTAAGGCTACCTCTTTCCACAGCAAGACGTTTGGTCTCACTGAGTGTTCCTGACAGTACCAACCATACATTTGCCGAAGTGGTAGTACCTCGCTTTGTTGGTACGATTATGATTCGATATATTATCACTAAAATAATGTATACCATCTCATGTATATTTTCATTATATTCCGTCAGAGTTGTAGAAAGAATTTGTGATGCTAAACAACTTACCAGTTGTTGGGTATGTACTGGTGAAACAGAAATAGTCAACGGCATTCAACGTAAGCAGGTGATATAAAAATTGTTCGCGTTCTTCCTCACAGCGCAGAAACGCGCTGCGTTTGTATTGTCCCCTGAGTAGATTTTGATCTGAGAGAAGTGCGCGAAAATGTTTTGATAGCTGCTTCTTTTCCAGCGCTAGCCGCACCCACGCACGTGCCATTCCAATCCCGGTTTTTACATCAGCCATCGCTTGAATATTTCTGAAAATATTGTCAGTATGAAATTAAAACAGCACCGAAATGAGACGATTGACATTTCTTACGCCATATCAAAGAGTAATCCTTCTGGAAGTGCCGGTAGATCTCTCTTATTATCTCCATTTTGCGTCGACCAGTTTTCAAATCGTAGCGCTAAACGTGTGAATTCCACCTGCGCCAAATACTTCGAGTCCAGTTTGTTATTGCCTTTGTTCAGATCTTGATATGCACACAAATGAGACCAGAGTGCGGATTTGCCGCGTTTTTTGTGCAGGCCATGCGACCAAACGCGCTCCAAAAAGTCGCATAGCGATGTTACCAGCGTACACTCCTCGACGGCGCCGGAATTATCCGAGGAATTATTACTTGACAACGTCACACCTTCAGCGCCCAATTTAGCCAACAGCATTCGCTTGGTTTTCATCTTGCAATCTTTGAGTAACTTCTCAACAAACAGCCAATTTGCTTGAGCGATCAACGCCGGCGACATATCTTTATTGTGATCATTATTCTCCTTATTGGCGCTCTTCTCATCGGGTAACAAATGCCCTTTGGTGAAACTTAAGCCTTTCTTCAGCGCGCTTGCACGCGGTATACTGCCTTTGTTTACCACTGGCGTCTTGTTGAGTACTTCTTTGTCTAAAAGGGGGAAATATCTTGAGAATATCGATTTGTTGTGCATAATTTCTTTAATTGGAGGACTTTCAAAGTCGGGGTTTTTTAATCGGCGATCGAGAAGTTTCTGAGTGTCATGCGATGCTGTGCAAGGCTCATAGCACAAGCTACGCATTAGATTCTCACCGCCATAGCGCTGTTTCAGGAGCTTTATACGATAGTCGAGAATTTGCAGGTGATTGTCGGTGTCGCCCCACGTGGAGAGGATTTTGTTGTCGATGAGTGTTGCAAACATTTGCGATTCCAAGAAGCGCCATAGGAATAATCGATGTTGTTCGGGTTGATCGGAGAGGAAGGACGCTTTGTCAAAGTTCTGCATAGAGTCGCGATTGCTCAGCCAGTCTTCTTTGCCTTGATTTGGTTGAATAACGAAATTTTCATACGTTTGGAATATATGTACGAATCGGTTCAGGAAAATCTCGCGAATTGAGTTATTGAAGCGCAAATCATCTGCGTAACTATCCGTTGGCTGTGTTGTTCCGTTTTGATCAAGAGCCACGCCGGTGCGTCGTACTAAATCTGCAATTCGTTGCAGCGCTTCCGAACGTGCCGAACCCGGTGGAGATGGTGGACGATCCGAGTCCAGAGTGTCATGGATTGATAATTTTCGCCGGTTCTGTGGTCGATGTGGTAATGTGCATGAACGCGACATTATCTCCTAAAAAAGTCGACAGCTATTTGTATCCACGAAAAGCTTAATGAATTGAAATTTGAAAACTTACATGATTCGCGCGTGTTGTGCATTCAGCATTGGGCACATGCACACTGTATTTGTCTAAAGCTGAGTAAATTTCCGCGGTGAAGGCTTCCAAATGCGGAAATGTGGCAGTTTCTTCAGGTAACTGCACCTTACACTTGTCGATATCCACATAGCAAAGTGTTGCTTCGCTCGCAACTTTGATGTTATCGGTAGACGCATGTAAACCCATGAGGAACGGCACCGGTGCATCGAGGAAATGATGCAAACTCGCTGGTAAAATTGGCACATAGACGTGTGGCCATGTAAAAGGGAACAACAAGCTTGATATACCTTCAGCCACAATCATTAATCTTTGGCAATCTAAAAATGACTATGTAAATGGAACAGAAATGAGTATTAAAATAGAACAAACCAGTGCTTCGAAGTAATACTTGGTTCTCCAATAGCAAGCATGTAAATAGCTGCATAACGATATCAACGCCAAGCCATGTAAACATGAGTCGTAGTGAAAAATCCAAATGTGGTAGTTCAAAAGGTGCTGCAGGTGTTTGGATCACGACATTCGCTAGCGGTAAAGCTGGATCACTGGGCGGAAGATTCACCAACAGACTCTTCCCAGGTGCAGGCAATTGCACCTCATACAAAAGATTAAAAACATAGCTTTCCAGACTCAAATTTTCGGCATTATTTTGTTTGCGTGGCACACATCGATAGAGATTCTCGAGAAATATCTTCGCTGCATGCACATGCGGTATTTGACAGATGATTGCGATGCTTTTCGAGACAAACAGCTTGTCTTTGGAGATATCGTAGTACGTGAGCGCGACCCCTGATGGATTTGGTGTACTGATTTTAAAATGTCTTGGAAGTGAACGACTTTGTGGTCCTTGCTGCTGCTGTTGTTGTTGTACCTGCGGAATGCGATTACCTGAAGATAACTCAGTAACATACATTGCTTGCAGCGTTTGCATCGCCGTGCAGATGTCACGATTGCGCACTTCTTCGTAGAACACCAAACTGAATCCATAGCATCTCTTGCCATCTTTGCGAGTGATTACAAACGGATGAAAGTTTGGTGCTTGTGTGACTGAGTGTTTTTGTGTCCGAAACTTTAAACCACTTGGTAAACATAGCTGAAAGAAAACGTAGGCAATCACAACGTTGGAGTCTTTATGTTGCAGAATATTACCATAGACACAGCAGATGAATCAAATGGATTGGATGGTAGATTTTCAGGATAATGCGCAAGAACTTTAGTTTTGTATGGTCGTTCCAGTGGTGAACAATGAAGATTGTCACCTTAAAAAGACATATGTTTTAGAAGAGCTTAAACTTTATTAGATATGTTTGTTCACCTGAGAGGCGGTCGGGTTCTAAACCTGAATTCAGGTCCAGGCCACATATTACAAAATAATCGGCAAATCTGCTCATCGTTTTATTTACGTTGATGGATGAACCCTTAGACGGTCACTGGGCATTGAAGAAACGCGCGAGATTCTCGCCTGTGTTCCGCTGACATGTCAAGTAAGTTCCTGGCTAGAGTTTCGCGCTATCAGATCATTTTCGCTGAGTTTGTCGCGAGTCTGGCGCAATTACAAAGCAAGCGTATGCCATTGAGGCAAGTTCTCGTGTGCGCGAACACACTTCACGTTCTAGTTTTTCACGTAATCTAAATACGTATCCGCCATTTTGTGTTTTGTTATCCTAATCGTGACAGCCGTCTCAGCGGTGAGATTGTGACATATTTGTCATTTTTGCAAAATACAGCTGAAAGTTGTCTTAGTTGCCTACACAAAATTCATCATATTTACCACTAATGATCCATATACCAATACCATTACTACTCGTCCAAGTGTACCACTGTCACTTTTACTATTACTGGAAAATTATTTAGAAAATTCTAAAAACCATATGGTCAGATTGTTGTGAGCTGGAGGTTGCTTGAATCCAAATCCTACGGAATTATGTGATAACATCTTAGCCACCTTAACAAAGTTAAAAATATACTGTAATATAAATGAAAAATATAGAAATCTGTGTTATGCAGATCAGAAACATTAAAAAAATATACAAGCATATTTCAAGAATATTTTCCGTCGAAATTGATATAAACGCGAGAAAACAAGTGTAGTCTTGAACATTTTGAAGAAACTATATGTTCACTTCAAAATTACAAGTTTTTGGTATCATCGAAAGTTTAGTTTACCTTTTTTATGCCCTTCAGCAGCTAGTCATATATCGATTCGAATGTATCAATGGCTTTATATTCCTTTAAATTGTTGATGTTTTTAACATATACGTATAAAAAAATAAAGTTAAAAATAACATAACTAAACATTTTCAAATTCTGCAATGCCATCTCTGTTTCAAAAGAGTATCTTAAATTTGTAAAACTTAAAACAACGTTGTGCTGCCATCTACAACTGAAGTAATTTTATGCCCTTTTTTACAACCAACTTGAAGGTTGGTGAAGCTGACATAAAACGAGACGTATGCCTTCATTTATCAGAAGAAAAAATTGCAAAGTACAATAATTACGTAACGCGCTTAAATCTTATCGCAATGTTCTTGTAAATAGCAGGGGCAGGGTGATATAAGTGTCGTTGGAGGAGCACACATACGCGCATCAAACGAGTATTCAAGTTAGCCAATCGCCACCGAACCGGTTCGCCTCTTCCCACTCGTACAACCTCTCGCCGGGTATGTACACCACATCAACTATCTCAGTCTATCGCTTAATAAAGTTCAATGTTCAAATGATAAAACGTCAGCATACATGTGAATGTTGCATGTCCATATATCAAATGTTATTCGAGATTACGAAGTCGTTTCACCTTGGCAAACGTTTTGTAGGGCAGAAGTTAGTGTTTCTGTGCCACCGAGCAGTTCCACATCGGTTTACTTCATTGTAATATCGCCAGATTAATAATGGTAATTATGTGTTGCAACTTGGTTTGTTGTTTTGTTGAAGATTTCTAAAAAGGTTTCAAATTGTTATTAGTCGGAGCCAATTCGAGTTGTTGTTACCGGTGCAGCGGGTCAAATCGCCTACTCCCTTCTGTATCTAATCAGCAAAGGAGATGTCTTCGGTCCAGACCAACCACTGATTCTGCACCTGCTGGATATTCCGCCGATGATGGGTGTACTTGAAGGTGTAGTGATGGAGTTGACAGATTGTGCTCTGCCTTTGCTACGCGAAGTCGTCCCAACAGACAATCCAGAGATAGCTTTCAAAGACGTGTCTGCCGCCTTCATGGTTGGCTCAATGCCTAGAAAACAAGGGATGGAGAGGAAGGACCTCCTTGCCGCCAATGTCAAAATTTTCCAGGTGCAAGGCGAGGCCCTCAACAAGGTGGCCAGGAAAGACGTGAAAATCCTTGTCGTAGGCAACCCAGCCAATACTAACGCACTCGTCTGCTCGACATTCGCCCCAAGTATCCCGAAGGAGAACTTCTCTGCGATGACGCGTTTGGATCAAAACCGTGCACAGGCTCAAATCGCTACCAAGTTGAATGTACCAGTTGGAGCTGTTTCCAATGTCATCATATGGGGTAATCACTCCTCGACGCAATATCCAGATGGCTCGCACGCAATTGTTCGAAGGCACAACGAGAATCGTTCAGTCGCCTTAGAGATGAAGGACGATGCCTGGTTCAAGGGTTACTTCCTGGAGACAGTTCAGAAACGCGGCGCAAGTGTGATCGCCGCGAGAAAGATGTCGTCAGCCATGTCAGCGGCTAAAGCTGCCGCAGATCATATGAAGGACTGGTTTGCCGGTCTCCAGCCTGATAAATTCGTCTCGATGGCTGTTGTCAGCGATGGCAGCTATGGAATCCCCGAAGATATTGTCTATTCCTTCCCGGTTAATATCAAGGATGGCAAATGGAAAATCGTTCAGGGGTTAGAGATTGATCAATATTCGCGGGGAATGATGGATGCCACCGCCAAGGAATTGGAGGAAGAACGCACCGATGCATTTGCAATTATCAATAATAAGTTGTAAATGAATTTACTAGGCTTTATCAGAATGAAAAACCTGATATAAATTTTATATACTGCTTATTGTAAGACTTTGTATTGTAAAACGAAATATATATCCAATATATTATATTCCTAAATTTAAGCATTCGATTTTTAAACATATTTCCTATACCTAGCAGTATGATTTTATACCGACGTAGTAGGTCATAGTATAAACTAGTGGAACTCATGTTGCCTAGCTCAAAAAATGATGAAATTTTAGTTGCCTACATTGGATTATTATACGCGCATGCGCAATATTGAATTTTAGATCTACGCATGCGTCCAATACTTCTGTTCGGTCACAATTCTGCACACGCTCTTTCCGTTCCAGGTCGCGTGTGATCAACATCATACGAAGTTTCAAACATGACGTGAGTATCATCCTGAATTATCTAAACCATCCATCGTATTTTTTAATTGTTTGTTTCTTTCAAAGTTTCATTATGGGCTTAACTTTGCCTTGATACTAATATTTTTATTTCAACTGATAGGTCTAAAGTATCTCGCGACACGTTCTATGAAACGGTCGGCGCCGTCTTGAAAAATGCCAGACAGAATCGCAGGAAGTTCTTGGAAACAGTAGAGATCCAAATCGGTCTGAAAAATTACGATCCCCAGAAGGACAAGCGTTTCAGCGGCACCGTCAAGTATGTACACCCAACGTGAAGTACACTTAGAATGGCAAGTCATTTCGGAAGGAATGTCTGGTCGTTTTGGTGTACCTTCAGAATGGGAAGCCTCATGGCGGACCTACACCCAGGGTCTTAAAATAACTGGGGAGATGTTGCCTTCGTGGCGTATCGAACAATTCTTTTTTACTATTCAGGTCTCAAATGATTGTGGTAAGACAACCCATGGAGTCAACGCTTACTGCATCTTTTCGATCTTCTAAATATAGACAGTAATTAACATGAATTTTTATTCAACAGGCTAAAGAACATCCCACGACCAAAGATGCAGGTGTGTGTCCTAGGAGATCAGCAGCATTGCGATGAAGCCAAAGCGCAAAACATTCCTTACATGGATGTTGAAGCCCTTAAGAAGTTGAACAAGAACAAGAAGTTGGTGAAGAAACTCGCCAAGAAATACGATGCTTTCCTTGCTTCCGAAGCCTTGATCAAACAGATCCCACGTTTGTTGGGTCCTGGTCTCAACAAGGCTGGCAAGTTCCCTGGTCTTTTGTCCCACCAGGAGTCGATGACACAGAAGATTGATGAAGTTAAGGCTACCATCAAATTTCAAATGAAGAAGGTATGCATTTTTATATTGTTTTTTATTTCTTAATATTTGCACAATCAAGCCAACAAGGTGATGAAATCACATCAGATTTGTATGAAGATACGTGCGAAATTAATTGTTCTTGTAATTTATTAAAAAATATTTATTTTTTAAATATTTAATTTGTAAGAGCATACATTTTATTAAATTTGGTCTTTGTTGATATGTTTATTAGACTTTCACTAGACAATCGTTGTAAATGTCTTTCTTGTTATAGGTGTTGTGCTTGTCTGTCGCCGTTGGTCATGTGAACATGACTGAGGATGAGCTCGTGCAGAACGTGCACTTGTCGGTCAATTTCCTCGTCTCCCTGCTGAAAAAGCACTGGCAAAACGTGCGCTCGTTGCATGTTAAATCGTCAATGGGCCCGGCTCAGCGTCTATATTAAGTTTTGTATGATTGCTAAACTTATTAATAAATATATTCAAACTTATTTTACTTTTGGTGTTTTTCTATTTTCTAATGGAAGTGTCATTTGCCACCTTCTGTGCTTAGAAATTAAATTTTCAGTGTTTCAGTGACTATTTTTTAGGTAAAAACCTAATTAATTCGCTTATGATTAACAAGATTTGTTTGGTGATTAATAACTTGAAATCAATTTATGCACCTGCACAGTAAAAAATCAGGTCGTAAAATAGCAGATGTTATGTATGAATCTTCAGAATAGCGGGTGTTGATTTAATTCTTTCAGCGTAAGCAAAAAAGCAGTGACCCAACTCGAAGTTCCTTTCGATGCAAGCGCACGCCTGCCTGTATGCGTGTGTTCGCCAGATGCGATGCAAAGAGGATGCGACCTAAAGACGTGTTCTTCTCTTCTCCCATGCCCTTGTTTTTTTTTTTCTCTTCTTGAAGTCTTCTTTCATTATTACGGTACACCATCCATTGGTACAGTGCTTGTATGCGTGTGTTTGTGTGTGTGAGGAAAAAGGGTCCTCCGACCCGGTAAGCAGGTAGATTTTCTCGAAGCCCGAGTGCATCCACTTCATCTCTTTGCCAGCACATCTTTTTCTTCAGCTGCCAGCGTCGGCTCTCCCCAAATGCGAGTTACCATTCGTCGTATTGTGCACCGACAACTCAGAAAAAAGGAACACACATTCATCTCGCATGCATATCACACACGGTTTGCATCTTCCGGATGTGACTCGTCTTGTTTTCCTGCCTTCTCAACTCTGCACTTAGTCAGGCCAAGCTCTAGTGTGTTATCAGTGATAAAATACAAGCGTGGATGTGTATTTGTGTGGATATGACTTAAGTACGAACACATGCAAAAGCGCGTCAAAGTTCCCAACCATGTGGAGGACAATATAATATGGAAAAATAAGTGAAACAAACGCCGCAGTTATTTATAGTCGTTTGTGGTGCACTCGGGGGATCTCTATCAATGTTTTTAATGTGTGTGCGCGCCGACATCGCAGCGGGAACGCATCACGCATCGAACAATTAAAATTTAATTTGTGATGAAATAATCGCGCATGCATGATTCAGTCGCGGACGCACTCAACTTGTTCCGCCAGACCAGAGGCAGTGCGCTAAGCGCTATCCAGTGTATCGAGTTTACATTCAGAATGTGCGTTATTCAAATCGCATTGTTATCGGTTATCTCGACAAACTTTCTTATCTAATCTTGAATCGGTTTTTTTTCGTTGGCAAAAGCATCAAGTAATTTGCTACAATGCATCAGTAGATACAAGCGACGATGAAAATTTAAAGCACGTTTGCAAATGGTAGGCTAGTTTTTGATAAGCTTACTATCTAGCACCGCATCCTGCCAACATTATACTAATTTAATAAAAAAATATCACTCACAACTTGTTTTCCATGGAAAGGTTTGGAACTATTTAACAATGGCTCGTGTTTGTAAATTCAGTGACAACGGACGAAATTATTAATATCGCGTGGAAAATGTTTACCAAGTGTTTGTACATGCTTTTGGCATGTTTATCAATGCAACTTGTAATTGCTGAAATTACTCCTGAAATATTGTCGACGACTTCAAATGAAGCAATTTTTGGTGACAGTGAACCGCAAACAACTTGTAAGTCACTTTTTTTCAAACATCATAAGCCTTAATTTTTTTAAAACAATTTTTCAATTTCTATTTTTTTGCAACAATGCAATTTTTAGTCACTGACACAACAACTGAAGTTGTAACAGAGAGAGAAGGAATAGAAACAACCACTGAAAAAATTGAAATATCGACCAAAGAACTTAATGAAACAAGTAAACTTATAAAAATCAACAAACCACCAGAAACAATTGAAAAACCTTCTCTTGGTGAAAGTAAAGCAGAAGAAGTCAAAGATGTACAAACTACAACGTTCAATAACTTTATTAATATAGATGACGATGAACGGATTGCCCCAACGCGATCACCTGATGATGATGTATCAACTAATTTTGATTCACCCACTCAAAATGTAACAAGCACCACCAAAAAAACAATAGGTAATTTATAACAAATCCTTAAAATATTTCAAAACCATGTTTTTAACTATATTTTTCAGATCTACTTATTGATAATTCATTATCGCAAACCTCAGAAGAGATAATCAATCCTTGTGATAGTTGTGATAACTACACTTTCAACTCCCTTAGATATGAAATCAAAGAGAATCAAGTACAAATTAGTTGGGATGAATTTACTCAACAAAATGAAAACTGTAACTACAAATTTGAAAAACGCCTCAAGGAAATAGGCTATATAAGACATGAAAACTTTACGGGTGCAACAATATCAACACGGAATTTATGTGGGAATTACATATTTCATCTAACAGCGATTAATCTCTGTGATCAGAATATAACGACGGAATTACCAATAACTGTAAAGGCGAATACGTTTCGAATTAAACCCAGCAGCATTTCAGCCGTTTCTGCCACACTGGATATCTATCCGTCTAATTGTCCATTAGATAATTTTACTATCAATTGTACGAAAAACAAGGAAAATCTTCACTTTGAAGGACCTTCTGTCAACGATACGCAATATGTTTTAAACGAATTGACGCCTTTTTCAAATTATTCCTGTAAGGGATATCTTTATGTTCAGGATTTATTAGTTGGCGACACAAAATTTAGTATACACACGCAAGAAACCGGTAAATTTTAACTTAAATAATACCAATCCGATTATCAATAATAATCTTTTTTTAATATTTGTGGTTTCCAGCACCAAGTGAAGTAAAAAACTTAAAAGTTGTGAACGTGACTGCAGGAAGTTTAACAATAACATGGGAACCACCGGAAAGTATTCCGGGAATTCTTAGAGGCTATGAAATCATTTTGGAGGAATCTCCTATGTTTGATGCCCCTAGATTTTGCAACGTTGCAACTTACAACCACTCAACATCCTTGCCAGGATCTGAGAATAGTTATATCGTGTTGGATTTATTAGGAAATTACGAGTATAAATTTAAGATAAGAGCTACAACTAATGATTTCGGTCCAGCGACGACAATAACAGCCAAAACATTCCGTAAGTAATTTTACCCATAAAATTAATCATTAATTTTTACATGTCGTTTTTAGCTCTTATAAGTGAAGTTAAAAACTTAAATTATAATATAGACATACCAAAACTAAACGTACCAGTAATTCATCTACGTTGGACCTACCCATGTGCCACACATACTGCGATTGAAAATATTGTTTTTAGTATTCATATAAGTGAAGAGGACAAAACAATTGAAATTGTTAACAAAACTGTAACCGAAGATGAGTTTCTGGAGAATCTAACGATTGATATCAGCCTGGTGCCTTCGAAAAACTACACAATCAGTATATATACAATAAATCGAGACTTAAATCTTAAAAGTCATGGTGAAACTTTTTCTTTCAGGACTCCTAACGGAAGTAAGTTTATTAATATAATAGTCTTATGGATAATTTTTCATGAAATCCCGAATTGCAGACACAACAGCTCCCCTAAAACCACGAGTAGAAACAACTCACGACTTACTGATAATAAACTGGGAAGTACCCGAGCAAGTTTTCGGCGAATTATTACACTATCAACTTAATGTCACCCCTGTCGAATACCTGCATAAAGTCAACTGCTATGATGAACAACCTTCAATTCAAATTCAATTAAATGAAACAAAGTATTACTACTTTGCAAGGCCACATCGCAAGTATTTAGTCGAAATCGCGGCTGTAACAACACTAGGTATTGGTTTCCCTGTCATTGAAAAGTACACCACTCAGTCTTCTCAAAGTAAGGCACCCCGTAATCTTACCTGCGACGTTGAGTATCCCCCGGCGAGGAACACGGTCATCATACGTTATCACGAACCGTGTGATTTCAATGGGATATTTGATCACTACGCCATTACATTGATTGACGAACAAGGACATCAGCGGAAAATGAACGAAACGAGTTTGAGTCATCTTGTCAGCGACCTGAAACCAGATATACAGTATGTAGCGCTTGTTTCGACAATTACTGAAGGTAACCGCATTGGAAAAGAAGCAATATGTCAGTTTAAGTCATTTGCTGGTATACCTAAAGCCCCTCAATTGAAGACTAAAGATGTGATTATCAATGTTTATGATAAACGAGTAGATGTATTGATAAAGAGTGATTATTTTCAAGATGATCAAGGTGAAGTGAAATATTTCGCCATTTTAGTAGGTATGGCTTCGAAATGGGATGACGGCTTGGTTGGTGGCGATTGGAATGGCTACAATTGGCCTAATAATGAGTTTTGGAATACAGAGGGCATTACCTATCAGGCGACACCTTCGAAATGGGAACCATTACATGGATCTGTTAGTGTTTACCTTTTTACGCTTGGAGTGGATAATTGTACTGGTACTACGAATGAATTTTGTAATGGCCCGTTAGTACCTGATACAGAGTACAATCTTGCTATAAGAGGATATACTGTAAATGGTTATCAAATTAGTAACCAATTGTCGTTTAGGACACATGAAGACTACGACAAGACCAAGAATGTTGTGATGATTATTGGTATCGTTGCTGGAATGTTAGTTATGGTGATAGTGTGGGCAATCGCTTGTCTCTATTGGAAGAGACGGCCGCCTAAACCTACTACGGTTGAAGAGGCGAATCAAGTTATCAATACTGTTGAACAGGTTTTGGTTTTTCCCGAGGCGGTCGAGATTGAAGAGTTTCCTGCATTCTATAATGATCGTAAGGCTGCATTAAGTGAAGAGTTTGAAAGTTTAAGTAAGATTGGGATGGATTTGACTAAGAATGATGGTGCCATACACGAAAACAGGAAGAAGAATCGTTACATTAATATTTTACCATGTAAGTTATTTTGGTTTGTTATTACCCTCTTTGTATTCAAGCTGTTCTTCTTTTAAAGATGATTGCTCTCGAGTACCACTACAAGCATCAAAAAGCGACTACATTAATGCATCGTACATTAAAGGTTATTCCGGAGAAATTGAATACATAGCAACACAAGGACCTTTAGAATCGACAGCCGCTGATTTTTGGCTAATGGTAATGAACGAAAACTGCAGCGTTGTGGCGATGGTCGCCCAGTTCGAGGAACAGAAGAAAAGCAAATGTTATAGATACTTCCCTGAACGTAGAGAACAAATGGAATTAGAAATGGACGATGGTACTGAATTAATGGTGCGCTGTTCCTACGAACTCAACTTTGATTTCTACATCGAGCGACAAATTCTCGTGCAGGCAAACAATAAACAACTGACAGTGACGCATTTACAATTTCTAAATTGGCCTGATTTCGGTTGTCCTGATGGGACGACAAACATGTTACAGTTTACAAAAAGATTGCGTAGACATATGGAAAAGAACGATAGTGTTGCTGTGATCCATTGCAGTGCTGGCGTTGGACGAACGGGAACTTTAGTTGCCGTTGATATTCTCTTGCAAACAATTAAGGATGGCAAGAATATTGATATTTATGGCACAGTAGCCGAGCTTCGGAAGCAACGCACCAAGATGGTACAAGCCGAAACGCAATATTTGTATGTTTACAAGTGCATTTTGGATGAAATATTACAACCCGTTGAATTAACAGGTAATTATTATCCATCATGCGTTAATGTCACTAACAAAAGCAATTATAAAACAACAAATTCTCTAAAAACACTTATTTGCAGAAATCAAACCAATTGATCCAATCTACGAAAATTTAGAGAATCTGATGGAGATGAAAGTAATGTCTAAGGATAACAATAATTGTGACGTTGCTTATCGAAATGAAAATAAACAAAGTAATGAGAAAGACACCATGTCTTCGCTGGCGATCAACGAGAAAGAGAACCAGGTTAATACATTGAAAAACGAAGACTTGTCTCTAGATTAACTCTGATTATAACACACAAAAACGACTGATTTCTAGTCAGTATTGTAAATATACATTCATTATATCTTTAGATAACTGTGTATAACTTTGTATTTACACATGTTTATGTATATAGTTTCCACATTATATACTTTCGTAAGATTTAGATTTATAAGATATATGCTATGCTGAACAACCAAATAAATGTAAATAATGTGATTTTACTTACTATTTCTGAAGAAATACAGGTCAATTGGGTGCACAGATTATTAACCGTTGAGTGTTTAACGGATTATCTTGTAACAAAAGTTGTTTACATTGTTACCAACAGTCATAGGACGAATAAAGGAACCAACTAAAATTTGAGTTATAAATTCAAATAAACTTTAGATATATTTAAAATAATTACCGCTTACTTTTAAATACGTACAATCACGGTATAAAAGTTATGGAAGCAACAAGATGTTTTTGAAAATATAGTTAATTGTAAGAGTTGTATTTGAAAAATCCCCTAGAAACTTACCAGATTCTTCAGTTGATCTGTTACCAACTTTGATTTAAGAAATGCAACCAACCTAAAAGTTTTAGTTTGAAAGATAAATTACATGAATATAATTAGAATATTTCAATAATGGAAGCTTTAATTTGTTTAGATTTGTTAATATAATATGTCTCATAAGTTACAATCACTTTAATCGATTGTAAATTGATTCGAAAAGTATTAAAAATACCAAGAAAATCACCAGATTCTTCGGTTGGTTTGTTGTCAGCTTGTTTATGTCATTCACCTTTTTCACAATATCCATTTGTCCATTTCATGATTAATTTCGGCCAATTAACTTGATTAACTTGATAAATTAACTTAGTTCTAGTGGATGTGAGTCGCCTGAACGCAGCGAAAATGGGTAAGTCCATCACCACCTTTCTGTAAATCTTTTTTGCTACGGCACCCGTGTGCGAACAGGTGAAAGAGGTGTGGTTTACACCGTAAATCTACAGATAACAACGTTATC
Source organism: Weissflogia rhopalogaster (assembly GCA_019419845.2). NCBI lineage: Eukaryota > Metazoa > Arthropoda > Insecta > Coleoptera > Staphylinidae > Weissflogia > Weissflogia rhopalogaster. Next base: position 23,224 of record WSZQ02066633.1, read on the forward strand.
AGCGTTTTCATCGTCGCGCGCAGCACGCAATTCATAGCCAGGTGACGCATTATGCACGGTAGCATTGCGACAAGTGCACATAATCATCGTATATGGCGAGAATGGTTGAAGGTAGACCACTCTACGAAACCCACTTTGGCGGTGTTGATGGTGAAAACCTTCCGTATGAAGACTACTCCGACTATGACGAAGCTGAGAAGAAAGGCAGACGACTAGTGTGTTGCTAAGTAACAAACAAAGTGTAGCTAACGCGTTGTTTTGTTTTAGGAGGATGTGATTCATGTATGACGAGGGTGCCTTATGCCACCCTCATTGCGACCATCATGTGTGTCCTGGGGGTGGTTGTGTTCTGTGTGACGATGTATCGAGGATCTACACTCGCGCTGCTCATGTTCGACCAAGTGTTTAATATTCGATTGTTCTGGATTGAAGCTGTACAGATGACTTTTGTGATTATTGGTGCTTGTATGGGTGCATTAGGATTTATGATTCTAACAGTTGGTTGTTTAACGACCGGAGCGACAAGGTATAAAGTCTACAAGGCTTGGGGATCCCGAATTGGTGGAAGAATTAGCTGTGCAGTGGTAAGTTTTTTTTTGTTTGTTTGCTTTTGTTTTTAAACCTAAATTCTTTTAATATGAATGAATTTCATATTCTAATAGTTTATGGTAATCACATATATTCTCCAATTTGCGTGGATCTTCATGTTTATCTTCCTGGTGATTGTAACTTTCCTGTTTACAACGTTTTGGTTCATGTGTGATGATGAAGGTGTTTCTCAGGGAAAAACTTGCATTGACTTCACACAATTTTGTAAGTATTTCAAACTTTTAATATTAAATCATTGGAAATAAGAAAAAAAAGGTCAGTAATATGTAAATGTTGTTTTTTTTAGATTTTTACTTTCCCAGTGGACATAAACAAGAACACATGAAGGTATGTGACTCACAGAAAGTGAAACTATTCTGCAAAGATTACATCGAGAAAGCCGAGATTATGTTCATGCTAGCTACCGTTTCTTGTATCTTAATCATCTTGAGTTTGGTAAGTTTTTTAAAATATTTTTAGAATTGTATTGTTTGTTACAGTTGAACAAAGCAACAAATGGCTATACTTTATATTTAAAAACATAACAGGTACATTATCTAATGTGTTTGGCTGCAAATTACGCCCACATCCGAGATCACGAGAAAATGCAGGAACTGCAAGACCTCCATTATCTACAAGAACCGGATCTTGGGCATAAAGAGTCGCGCTTCTAGGATACGGCCCAGGAAATACACACACCGCGAATGTCTACCAAATGGAGTAGAAATTTCCAATAAATGCGCAACGCGGAGGTTGAACCAATTAAGACTATAAACAAACAACGATAACACAATAACGTTAACAAATGAGACACATAACTTTATTTTTTATACCAAAAAAAAGCTACTGAAATCATCTATTTTTCATCGTAATGGCCAAAATTCACCAAAGTACGTGTGGTAGACATAAGTTATGTATTTCCTGGATAGTTTCATGTTTTAAATTTGTTTTATTCATTTATAAAGAGATTGATTCTGCAAACGGAAAATCTACAACTAGTATATGTAGAAACTATACAAAATAGGAGCAGCTCAAATATTTGACTTATAATTCCAATTTAATTTCATTCCGTCCTTTTAACTTGCGTAGTTTTTTTATTAACCAAGAAAATACTTAATAGATTGATTTTTTTGCGAAAAGCAGCAACACTTCTCTCTTAACGAGACAGCCTTTAAGCTTTAATAGAATAATTTAGAGTAATCTTCACAACCGTGTTCTTATCAAAATAATCACAACAATAAGATAGTTCGATTTAATCCAATTATTTATATTTATGCGTAAGTTTTTAGGTTTATACAAATGAAACCATTGTTAAAAACACTTTTGAGAACTATTTTTTAATAGAATTCATACAAACTTGAAAAATATTTCAAAATCTGTTCGAAACACACCAATAAATCCATATCAAATTAATTGATAGGCTCTTAGGCTTAAGTTTAAAATTGTTAAATGTGTACAAGTTAATTCTGTCTATGCCGACATGTGAATGTTGTTGGTAGACATTTTTTTACATCGAAATACATTTTTTCACTTTTCAGAAAAGTCTTATTTCTTTAAAACGTCAATGAATGTTTCACGTGGTAGTTGTATGTTTGCAACGCTTCGCATCTTTTTCTTACCTTCAGCTTGCTGTGCGAGTAATTTCATTCTGCGTGTTACATCACCTCCGTACTAAAATATTCACAAAAGTAGTAAAATATTAAGAAAAGAGGAAAACAATGATATAATATTCATTAATGAGCATTGCATACAAGTTGTATACTATACTTTTTCTACCAACAATTTTGATTAAGTTATGATCTACACAACCTATTACTATACTGAAAATAATAACTAGTAGATTTAGTTTTCTGGTATCTGTGCCTGTTATTAATATTTGTTTACTTGTCGCGGCGGATCGGGTACGAAGATACGAAAGACGTACCACGACATCAGGTATGAAAGAACTATGAACAGTAGAATCATCGAAATGGGGCTATGAACTTTTTGTAAAGAGATGTTTACATTCTCGAACGTAGTGCTAATATCATATTGTCATGCTGCATGCCTGCAGAGAAAGCTGCTTCACGTCCGGTTGGAGGCATTCATCATTTTTTCTTTCTAATTATTGCAATTCGTGATAACGTTCTAAAAATTACCTGCCGATGATTGTTGTTATTGAACAGTCAATCAGCATGACAATATGATGGTAGTGCTTTCGAGAATGTATACATTTCTTAACTTAATAGCTTGCTTGTCTAGAACTACATCATCTACCAGTGCAGTTATGATCAGCCATAGGTTATGAATCATAACTCAATAAAAATCGTTAATAAAATGTGGACATTATAAAACAGGAGTAGAAAAAAATATGATACACGATTCTTACCAGTTTAGCTGTGACATCCTTCCGGTACGCCTTAAGCGTCTCTCTGGCGATGACTTTACCACCAACTACAGCCTGTATAGCTATTTGTATCATTTGACGAGGGATGATTTCCTTCAAGCGTCGGACTAACTTCCGACCGATTGTTTGTACCCTTGAGACGTGGATGATGATGCTGAGTTCATCCACAGCTACGCCATTCAACGAAACGTGCATCTGATAAAAAAAACACATTTCCAGACATGAATTAAAGGGTTTTTACAACGATACAAAACAACAAATACCTTAACAACAGGACTAATTTTATATCCATTATCTTCGTAATCAAAACTTGCATAACCCGAGGAAATCGTCTTCAACGTGTCATGAAAATCAACAACAATTTCACTCAGAGGCAGCTCATACGTAAGCATAACTCGCTCATTGTCGATGTTTCTAGCATTCAATTGAACACCTCTTCGTTCCATGCAGAGGGAAATCACGGGACCCAAGTGTTCATCCGGTGTTATTATCGTCCCAGTTACGATCGGTTCGTACGTCTCTTGAATCTTAAAGGCTTCTGGAAACTGTGCCGGGTTATTTATCATTAGCGTATCGACACCCTCCTTGATTGTTTTATTCGTTGGCTTTAATTTAATCTTGTATGTGACGGACGGTGCTGTGAGAATGGGATCAGCCCCGAATTCCTGCTGCAAGCGCTGTGTGAAGACCTCCAAGTGGAGTAGACCGAGGAAACCTAAACGCCAACCTTGTCCTAAAGCAGGGCTAATGAAAAATGTTTATAAAAACGCTGAAAATTGATGTAATTGTTGAAAATACCTTGAATCAATGTTGATACTAACTGCCGAATCATTTAATGCTAGTTTCTCAATAGCACTTCGTAGATGGACATGTTGTGATTGATCAAATGGGAAAATTCCAGCGAAAACCATCGGTTTTGGTGGTTCAAAACCAGTCAAAGGTTTTACAGGAAATTGCGAATTGTAAATTGTATCACCTATGAAAGCCTCCTTGGAACTACGCATATTGCAGCCCAGTATTCCAATCTGCCCTGCAACTCTAATAAAATGTTAGTTAACTTTAATTCAATCAAACGCATCTCCAAAAATACGTACAATTGTTGAACATTTTCTTCGTGGGGTCGTAGAACCGAAAGCGAACGCACTTCGTACGTTTTCTTCGTATAACAAGACTGTATAACATCACCTACCTTCACACTGCCTTCCTTAACATAAAGCTGTGAAAGTGCACCTCGGTATTTATCAAAAGAACTATCAAAAATTAACGCACGGAAGTGTGCATTACGTTGAACATCAGGAGGTGGCAATCTTTCAATTATTGCTTCAAGAACACTTTCAATGCCTATACCCATTTTTGCTGATATCTACAACAATATATAAGTTCTTCTGCTTATTAAGAATTCATTAAAGCAGAAAATCAAACCTTTAAAACATCTTTCGCCTCAATATCGAACAAAGTATTCAATTGTCCACAAACACGTTCAGGATCGGCGTTTTTCAAGTCTATTTTATTCAATACTGGAATGATGAGCAAATCGTTGCCAAATGCGAGATAAAAATTGGCTACAGTTTGAGCCTGAACACCATCATTTGCATCGACAAGCAGAATTACTCCCTGACACGCTGATAACGACCTAGAAACCTTTCTCAGACATATTTCATCAGAAGTTTGCAAAAACTAACACAACAAACCTCATTAGAAAAGTCCACATGTCCTGGTGTATCAATTAAGTTAAGCATATATTGCTCCTCATTATATTTATATAATAAAGAAGCGCTCTGTGCCTTTACAGTGATGCCTCGTTCCCTCTCAACTTGAAGTTTATCCAAAACTTGCTTATTATCGCTTGTAGATTTAATAGCACCAGTAAATTCCAACAGCCTATCCGCTAGAGTACTTTTTCCATGATCTACATGTGCTATTATACTAAAATTACGGATTCGTTCCAGTGGTATTTGACTCAGATTCAAATTTGGGGATGTCGAACAGTATTTCCTTTGAATTTTATGGATTTCGGGAGGAATTCTATGGCAAATTCTAAAACATATCTGTAAATTTACAAATCCGGTCGTATATTTTAATGAATACTCACGTTCCGTATAGCTTTGTAACATTTTTATTCAATATTATATTTAAAAACATACTAATTGATGAATGAAATGATTGAAACTTTCTTAGCAACATTTGTGAGGTTACGCTAATCGAACAAGTTAGTTTTGTCTAGAGAATTTAGATGGCGGGATGGTTGAATGATAGAACCAAATATAGTAAACTTTCATGATAAAATATATGAGGTTAATCTTAAATTAAAAGTTTTGTCCAATGAATATAGATGGCGATACAATAACTGGAACGGAATCCAAATTGTGCCAAATAAAGATTTTAACATGTCTGATTGTGCTTATCTTTAATCGTGACTTCTCTTTATATGTAGGATTGCTGAATTGATTTAATAATTTAATACTGTTATATTGTCGCCTTTTATTATATTGTCCTTACAACGATGTGTTATTATTAGTTTTTTTGTTATTCTCGTTTTTGAATGTTTGCTAATTGTATACATTGTTGTGAGATTATGATTACACCCCTCAACAATGCATAAGATCACCCTTATGATTATAAGGACAAATATAGTGCATAAATTGAACAATCCGAATATGCTTACTAATGCCCATTGTCGTTAAACAGTCCTCAATGGTAATTTCAATAATTTCGGATAGTAATTGACCAATTACAGAATTACGTTCACCAGAATGACACAATGGAAATAACAGACCCCACACAAGATTATACATATAGAATGTGTATGTTTTCGTGTAGATTCATACATGTAAAGCTTTCATTCATATCTTTGATTGATTTGTCTTTATTTAGAATTGTATAAATCCTCACGTAATTTACATTGCAATTTATGCTAAACAAACACTAAAATGTTGCTAATAAAGCGTCGATTGTTTGTTTGCTTGAATTTATGAATTTAGCTGTAATATCGAGTAGAAAAACACGTGACAAATACGGAGGAGGAAGTCGAAACACCTGAGCAACGCAGAAAAACAATAAATTTCGAATTAAACGCGCTTAGCACGCTCGTAAAATCGCCGATTCCGCGATATGTTCGGAGTCGGGGCGTGTTTACACGTCGGGCATGTAAGCATGTAGGTGGGTTTATTCGCGTATCACGATCAACGCGGTAGAAAATATGGACAAATTGCGAACTTATATGGCGCACCAGTGACAAACGACGGCTAATTAATTTATGCGGAAGTCGCTCGAACGCAAGACGTGAAGGTTGAGAGAGTATTCACCTTTCTAGAAGCGTTTCACCACTTTACCTTTTTTTAGAATCAATAATTTAAGATTACATTCCGTAATGCAGAGTTCTATTATGTTGTATGGGGGTTTTCCTATATTAAGTTAGGTTAGGTGTAGTTTACGTTGGTTACATTAAAGGTTATATTAGATTTAATGGGACTTATTTAACGGTTTTTGTCGCGTGTCCTGCTTTGTGCTGTTAGGGAGTTTTTTGTACATAGAACTTAATTGTCAATTGTGTGAGTCTTCCTCAATGTGTGATAAAGTGTGTACGTTATTATTTAAATGTGTCAAATGTAAGTACTTGAATTTGAATTGGGGTTGGTTGAGGGGCGTTTAAACAGCATATATCACATTGCAGCTTGACGTGCGACTATGGTTGTGTACATAAGCGGGTAGTATCATCCCCTAATTGGTAGGGCTGTGTGCGGTCAATTAAACAGCCCTCGTTATTGTATGCAATGATGAGAAGACCCGCATGCGGATGTATAAACGCGAGCAGTGAACACCTTTGCTTCGTCAATATGCATGAACGCTCCTATTTTTTAGTCATCGTTTCTTTTCGTGTTTCAGGGTCCACAAATTCGACTCTTAGTCATATTGTTATCAATTTTTATTTCAGTATTTGCGGCACCCACGATTTTCCATAGAAAAGACACATAGGAAAGCCAGGAATATAGGAATATAGATACTATGAAGTAAAAGCATTCGTGTTGAAAAACTAAGGGTTGAAACGCGTGACCCGTATGCACGCACGTTCGGTCATCTTCCACTTATCGTCCCCTAAAACTACGCCAAACCGCACACGACCAGATGACAGCCTCATATCGCGTGTGTCCCTCATGTTTAATTCACTCAACAATCGCGCGCCACTCTTGCGCTCCGCAATGATGCGCAGCATATTGACGAGATACTGGTAGAGGTAGTGCGAGAAGTAGAGAGGCGCACGCGACCAAATGACTGCGAAATTAGGGTGTGATGCTGTCCAAGAGGACATGGGAAAGTTGAATCAAGGGGGAAGACTTAAAAGGGAAAAGGGGAATTCGCGTTAGATTGAAGTAGCCGCCAACATTTGTCATGAGAAAACTCGCAATTTTTATTCATTTAATTGTTATTACGACAAACTCATGGGAAGTTTTGGGCTCTAAGTGTGGGAGACTCAACCCTAGGAGTCATTACACATGTTTAACACATTATATAGTTTTCAGAGTCCCCCTTGAGAGTTCCCTAGTTGAAATAAGTGCTTACAATTAGTAGACTTAAACTGAAAGAAGTGAAAGAAATACATGTTTTTCTACTTCAGTGGGGGTATTCGCTTTTTAGGCTTTACCACTACGTTGTTAGATATCGTGTTGGAAGATTTCTCAGACATGTGTGGAAAAACTTCTTAGTCAAGACCAGATTGGGTAATTATCCTTTATGATATTTTCCCTCATGCACTCTTCTTCTTCATCTTCTTGCTGATTTATGGCTCTTGCCTCATACACTCGTTCATTCGATGTCAGTTTTTATAACATTTAAGGCTGTCAAATTTTAAAAGCATGGCGGTGACAAATACGAAATATTTAATATTGCAACATTGTAACTGAGCATTGTGCACAAATGCAAAAACAATAACGTATCACACCCTTAATAACCAGACGCAGTGAATGTATTTTATTCCCAATGCACGCGTCGCGGCGCGCATGTCTACCTATCTTTCTATATAATATTCATTCCCAATGCTCAATAATAACCTCAACTCTTAATTCCAGGTATGAATCCATTCACTTGTGTAAAACTACACAAATACAGTCTGTACGCTGCATACTTCCGTACAATGCAAAGGCAATCAGCCGACCACGTGTACATATTCGTTGGTAATGCAGCGTAACAACCAGTAGATGCATGCATTGGATGGCAAGAGGCATTGAATTGCAATGCGGGCCTGGGCTGCACCTACCTCAGCTCAACCTCACCTTTGGTTATATTAGTTATACGCCGGCTTCGTATGTGTCGAATCGTCGCGTCGCGGCATACGAATGCGCGCCGATACTTACATTTTTTCTATGCGACCCCGGTCGATCCCTGACCCTCTGCACTCCCCTATACATTCATAAAGTCTATCTAAAGCCCCTTTCAGACATAACGCCATGTTGATGGAGTCTTCTGTAAGTTGTTGATAAAATCTATTTATAACAGTTAGAAACATTAAGCTAACACTATGTGATTTTATGCGATTTGTTCTGGTAAGAGTTTGACGTATAAATTGTTTAGGTATTTAGTTTGTTATACGTTTGATTCTGGTTGCGATTCGTATCGCTTTCTACGTGAAAAAGGTCTTAATAACATTCATTTAGTATTCATATTCTCGACTCCTTATCACATATTTCGAAACTTATCATTCGGTGTTTACAAAGAGGGTTGAGGTGTTATCACTGAAAAGAGCTTAACCAACCGTGCGTGGCACACCCTGAATTTTGTTGATAATTGCAGCTAATAACAGAGGGCTCAAGTTTCGGCTTTGAAGCCGGAAATACGGGTGACTTGATGATAAAAACATTTAAGTACATTGAAACTAATCGATGTAAACATAAAATCCGAAGTTTGAAGCTTCTAAGGTTTGAAACATGATTTAAATTGCAAATTTGAATATTATCGCCTTTATCGATGTAATCGTCATTCACACGCGTGTTTGGTACGCCTTTGGTGCGTTCGCCGGAAATCGGATGTAGGAAACCGGAAGGGTCGCCCCACAAGCAGGCAAGCTTGGTCGGAAGACGCGATAATATGAAATGCATTCGACCTGGCAATAATAATTCTCTAAATCTGCATTGTTGTAAGCTTGGCATTTCACCGACGTCGACAACGGGAAGCGTAGGTGGGTGCAATGCTGCCTGCCATTATCAATTTCCTATAATTATCAACTCAGTACAGGCAGGCGTTAATTAAGCTAGAGCTAAGAGAGTTTAATGGCCATTTTTTCGCGTTTATTACAGGTTGAATGGGCACCTTTAATGGAGAAAGTGAAAGTATTCAAGAAAGACACATCGTGATGGCGATGTTCCATCAAAAGGTTTGAAAATTTGCTCTTTACAACCACGTGATTTATCATTTCGTGCGTATAATACAACTGTCCATTGCTTTTCCTTATTGACAAGTGACGTGATTGAGTACAATCCTAATACTTCTGTAATTATTTCTTTTAATTTATTTTAAACTTACACTGTTGCTAAGTAACAGTAGGATTTAGAACACTGGTGGTGCATATACAAGTATCACTTATATCCAGGAAGTAACCAGGAAGTTGTATTGAATATATCAGAAAATTTTCGAGGTTATTAGTTTTAAAATACAAAATCGCTTATCAATATAAAATAAAATTTCATAAAAATGACTGTACAATGACCTCTAGTATCATTTAGTCAAAATTTGTGCTGGTCAATTGTTCAAAGTTGAATACATTTGTATTGTTTTTCTGGACCGTATGCCGTGGACGTTTCGAAAGTTATCAACTGCATTGAAACTCTCCCAGCTCGTCGTTGATATGCTGCTCCGCTTATTTATGTATATATGCTTCATATGCTCATCATTTTGTACGAATTTGCAATGCGGCGTCGCATATATGTACGCGGTAATTAGAGCAAACTGAATGACCCGCAGTGACTTTCATCTTCTTTGTCCGTGCGAGTATGTGTATGTGTCATTTTGGTCGGTTTATGCGCGTTCTGAGCATTCATTATCTCATTGTATGCGGCTGTTCTGTGGATCATTGTTTGTTAGCAAATTATAGCGGCGTGAAACGTCAACTAAAAATATAAAAAAAAAGATGAATATATTTCAAGTTGAATGAAAACGCTATAAATTATCATCACGCAAGATGATGCTGAGGCTGGGGCATTAAAATGATTAATAAATTTTGGTTGCTTCAGAATGTAATAGAATCTACAAAATTTCAAAACCATTTGGCAAATATCATATTTGTGTGTGCATGCTATGCTTGCAATGTTTTGCACAACGAAATATGAATAATTTTTTAAATGTCGACTTTTTAAAATGTATAAATAATGTTTTCGATGTTGTTTGTTAATTGTTGTAGAATTATGCATATAACACGTTGACTTCAATCGGGCGGCGTGTCCCACTGGTGATACACGGATTGCGGAGCATTAAGAAATATTGATTTTTTGTTACGCCACTGGTTTCGTTCTTTGTCACGGTTTAGTATTCTGTGGAAAGTATCTCATTATCACTAAAGTGGAGATATTCCTTAGAATTATTGATCTGCCGTTGGATTGCAAATCTATTTGTTACAAGAACATCGGCTAGTATGTCGAAATGCAAACGTGAAACAAATGCAGCGTAAACGATCAGGGGCGCACGCTTGAAAAACAGAGGGTGAGATTGGTATATGAAAGTTCCGCCCGATTCAGCGATCACGCATATTATGCGCAATCAACGTGTTAATCAATGCAAATCCCCACTTTTTATTCGATTTGGATTAGAAATAGGTAAACAAAATTTATATAAGACATAATTACAGACTCTGTTAGGAATGTAAATATAATAAAGCAGGTTCTAAGAAGGAAGCTTTGAGGTAAACACTTATTATGGTGGATTCAGATCCGTGTTCTTTCGGTTTTAACGTTTTCAAGGTTGTCCTGTTTTTTGTTCATTAAAAAACCTGCGAAAAATAAACGTTAACAGGAAAAATGGTAGTGGAATTTCGATGTAGTTTCTTTGAAAAATTCTAGAGTTTTAAAAACATTTTGGGTATTTTTAAATAGAAATTTAAAATGTTTTAAATGGATTTGTTAAATTGAATGTGTTTTATTGATACCAAATTATTTTTCGAAATCAATATGATTGGAAAAAATGGTTCAAATAAGTCAATAACGGTCAATAACAAAAAGAAATTCCAACGAGTTTAATGACGTCGCAAGACACGGCGTATACGGTTTGCTGGCAACCCGAGAGAGCAACTTTTACTTTACGACGAAGGAAGGCAGGCGTAGAGTGAAAGTGAAAAGAAATTTTTCTCTCGATGCGGCGCGGGGCCCGACAATTTGTCGTTTCGTCATCGCGTCGGCTGGCTGCCTGGGCTGGTTGGTAACACGCCATTCGTACGTGTGTTGCGGTGCTTTACGAAATCTCTTGCTGCAAACGGCCGGTAAGTGTCAATGCATTAAAAACGAAATACAGGGAAAACATTTAAACATTTCACTTGAGTTGTGCTTGGCTACAAATGCAAAAAGTCGATGTCCATTTAAAAGTTAAATTAATTTGCAATTGCGACAATGTCTCAACTTAAATGGATAGCGAACAAATTTCTTATTGCAATGTGCAATAACAAACTTGGGAAATCGTTAGATTTCATCAGTTTAGAGCGTTATAATCTATAGAAATATAAGAAACAAATGCTGTTGACGCAGGGGTTCAGTTGGGTGCATGCAATGCATTGAAAAAGGCTGATTAGTGTAATTTTCATGAAATTGGGGAGATTGTACAACTTTTCTCAAATTTATTACATGTTATATGATAAAGTCTATGCTTTAGAAGGCAGCTTTGCAATAATTTTATCGTTTTAAACCTGTTTTGTTGATGAAGTAAGATTTCAAGTGGTCTTAAGAGACTTTAAAATACTGATAAACTAACTTAATAACCATTTATTGGTAGACTTTTACATCAAAACAAAATTGTGAAAAACAATTTTCTTAAGCTGTTTGCAAAAAACACGTGCGTTTTCTAGAAAAGTTGCTTGCTTGAGGCTAAAATAATAGCAATTACTGAAAAGTGTAAGAATTATTGATGTAACTTTCACTTATAATGTTTTTATTTCGAGACATGCGTCTGTAGCCGTGATTTGTTGTGTTAATCACAACGTTACATCACACTTTCGATGAGTTATACGTGCAGAACGGAAGTGAAGCGTGTCGCAATTATCATTAGTGGTAATAGTGAAACTTTGATTGAACAATTGCCGATTTTTCAACGCCGATGAAAGCATCGATTGTTACTACTTGTATTTGAAAATATCAAATATCGCGAAATAATGCCATATTGTTTGGGTGAAATTGTGCGTGGCACTGAAAAAAAAACAACCCTAAATTCAATGCGTACTTAAGCTACGATCATAAAATTTCTCATTCGTGCTCCATATAATAATTCGCTATGCAATATATAAAAAAATAACCAATATACATTTGGAACGCATCTTGACGTTGCATAGCTGAACCAATTTATAGGAAATCGTGTGGCAAGTCTGAAAATCAGGAAGAAGAAATTGGTTCATCTCGTAGGAAATGTCCTGGGTCACGGTCGTACAAAAATTTGATTGACGATGATTTCACTCTTTATTTCTTTTCTCTCGCAATCATGTCTTCTGCTAGATGCGCTGACGACGGCCAGGCACGGCATTGCACGGAAGCAGCAGTGATCCATGATCACTTTCACCATCGCCGGAGAAATGCTACGCTCCTTTTTTTTCTGCTGTGGCGCACGTAAAAACCGATTTCAATACATTAATTCACATAACGAATGATATTTACGTGCTTTCCCACCATCGTCAACCTTAATTACTCTTCATATTTTACATAACTCTATTCATGGACGTTAATATAACGTTAATATGTTTCTTAATTTGTTGAAGAATCCAACTATTAGCTTGCTCTTTGCCTTGAATAGCTTTCAAATTGTTTATAATTGATGTAGTACGATTTTGAGTGGACCTAGAAGACTTTAAAACGCTCATAAATGAAGGAAAGCGACAGAAATGTGTATTTTTTGTTAATAATAAGATACATTTCGTACCAAAGTTCGAAATTAAATCTATATAAACATAAGAAAGCGGCGGCTTGCCGCGTTGTGGGGCTCGGTGCTCGTTAGATCACTGCAGTGATCGTCAGACATAGATGGGTGACCACTTGGTCTCCCCACTCAACAAGTGGCTGCGGCGCCGTCCGCGAACTCCTGTTTCGCGGTAAAAACGCGAATGAAGGTTGGGCAATTCGCTTGCAGCGGTCCCCGGAAAAAAACCCATATGCACAAAAAGTTCAGAGCAAGTACCATCAGTAGCGAGACCGGATTGGGCCGGGTGGGAATAGTAACTTTATTCCCACTAAGTGGTAGAAAAAAGTTGTTGAATAAAAAAAAATAAACATAATAAACAAATGTTGTTGACGCATGAGTTTAGTTGGTTGCATACAATACATTGAAACATGCTGATTGCTGTAAATTTCAAGAAATTTAGGAAAATTTTGCAACTTTTTTAAAATTTATTACATGTTCTAAGATAATTTCTATACTTTTGAAGATCGTTTTGCAATAGTTTTATCCTTTTGAGTATTTTAATCTAATGATTAGCTTGTTTTCTCCTTGAATAGTTTTCAAATTGTTTAAAATTAGTGCAGTATGATTTTTAGCGTATCTGGAAGATTTTAAAACTCTGAAATAAAGTCTTAACATTTTGATTGAACCTATACTACACCCAAAATGAAATTTGAGAAGATTAACTAACGTCCTTTTTGGATTTACACTACAATATTTTTTTGTAATGTTTTTATTTTAAATGAAACGCAATACCACATAGGTGGGTATTCCCTCAGTAATTATCAGGTTTAATATGTTGCAAAACCAGTTATATATTTAAATAATTGATAGCAATAGCTGCATTTAATTATCAGTGTCCTTTGTCCTTTGGAAGCGATAAACTTGCATTTATTCCCGCAACTTTGCAATTTTATGCATTATTCACTTTCTTATTTCTTTATGCACATTCACTTTTGTGCGTTTTCACGTTTTCTTTTGTGATGTGTTTGTGGTTTTACAGTATTAAAAATACAATGCGCATTGTGACTGATGAAAAACGGTTGCTTCTTGGCTATTTTCGTCGACGCTAGGCCACTCTGCAAACGCTCGGGTCATATTTAATTTGATTTTATGTCAATGTCAACGAAAACAATGCCTTTTCCATTAATCTATATTCACACATTTAAATATGTGGACTTTAATCGTTTGTTTTTTCGTTGAAAAGTGCTGGTTGAAGGTTATTGATGACTTAACGATATGGAAATTAAGGAAATAATGCATAGAAATAGGTGAAATATGCAATATTAAATTATGCCTAGGTAACATCAGTTTGCAATTCAAAATGTTTTACTAATTAATATCTCATGATTGTTTCTTTCTTATTACTGGTTCACATATCCTAGAAATAAAACAGGAAATGAAATTTAAAAAAGTTATTAACATACAATAGTGAAAGAGTAACTTTTGCTTATTTCATTGCAAACAATCAGCATAAAACATCGCTAATTTACTATCAAATCTTACCTAATATTTCATTTAAGAAAATGACTATAACTTACTTAGCTAACGCTAGAAATGGTAAATGTATTCAAATGTTGCGTTTGCTTGCAATTGCTCAACGTAACATTAGTAAAGGAAACGTATACATTTGTATTTCTGTGCGCAATTCGAGAAATTTGCATTGATACATTCCTTAATGTTTATAAATGGATTTGCGTAACTTTAACACCGAACGCGCCCGAACGAAATTGAAACTTTTCACGGTTGTGCACTTGCTGCTTTTTTGTTTGTGTTCAACTGTTATTTAGCCCCAACTGAATAACCGTCTGCGATTAGGATTACGTTTACAGTGAGTATAAGATTGCATAAGATAATTTCGAGCACAATTAGTGCAAAATTAGCATAGTTAGCAAAGCAGAAAGTGATTAGAAGAATACGTTTTAATTAGAAATTAGGCTTCCTAATCTCAGCAGAAGAACAGACGATAAATTAATAAATATTGAAAAGAATATAGAATCGAATAATTTATCATGATTTTTTTGTCGAATGATTCGGTTATACTGTATCTGGACGAATTAAAATCGCTTTGAAATTGTATTCCTTGGTTGATGTGCATGCTAATGATAGAAATAAATTATTAAATTCACCGCATACGCGCATTTTGGTGTATTGGAAATTTAAAATAACCAGTTTGGTTGCGCTGCCATGCCGTCAGATGTTAATTAAAGACGAACGACATAATTAAGAATTACGGATTTTAACGAAGTTCGAATTAAAGACATTAACTAAAATAGGGACTAAATAGGTCTAAATAGACAAAACTAT
>WSZQ02066633.1:38720-77294 GCA_019419845.2 Weissflogia rhopalogaster
TTACGGATTTTAACGAAGTTCGAATTAAAGACATTAACTAAAATAGGGACTAAATAGGTCTAAATAGACAAAACTATTGCAAAAAGATTTTGAAAAGCATAGAAATTATCTTAGAACATATAATAAACTTGATAAAAGTTGTAAAATGATTGATGAAACAAAATCAAAAACCACAATTTATTGTGCGGCAAGAGTGCCAAGAAATCATAACCTACGTTAACGTAACTTGCTAGAAACGTCCAATAAATACACGTCTAAATTTAAGTAGACTTTGGTAGACGTAATAATAAAACCTGTTTGTTTAAAAATCACTGCGTACGTCGGAATCGAAAGACCTCCAACGTGCTGGAAACGAATTAACGGAAGCAATTTCACATCTCGACGAACTATGAATAGTTGCAGTGCACTTGATTTCTCATTTCTGGAGTTTTTATGTCGGTGTGTTATGTGTACGTTTGTTGGCAGTGGTTATGATTTCGGTTTCCGGCAATAATTGCTGCCTCTTCCTATTGTACAGTACGCCATCAACGCCAGGCAAGCACGCGATCCGTGTGTTTTTGTATCGTCCTTGTGGATTTCCTTGCATGACTCGCGTGTTTCGATGCAGGTTTCCCTGGCTTTCCCTCCACTTGTCGTTTGTCAGTATTCGCAAACTCGCAAACAATGATTGGCGTTGCACCTCATTAGATGTTATTAAAAATTGCATTAAAACTCATAATAAAAAAAACTCCGTTTAATTTGTATGTGTATCAATGCATCCTCCTTTTGTAAACGTTGTAAAAATTGAACACATTGATGGCTCTTATTTATCGAAAATTAATGTCTATTGAGCAATTGTTGGGCATGCGGGTTGATTTTATTGTGCGACGACGCCACGAAGCGTAAACAAAACAAATGCCAAGGTTAAATACACCTAGCATTCATTTCTATTCGAATGGATACATTAATAACGTATCACGATTAATTAATTGTCCATAGAATTTGTCATTAATTCGATTAATGATATGCTAGCCTAAAGTTGTTCGAATTTATGTAATACTGCTGTACTATTCACATTTGCACACCGCATCCAGCTGACGTTTAATTAATCCCAATTTATTCTGGTGCAATTTAGGTATAGGGGATGATTAACAAGATAAACCCGCATGGGGTGACTTATCAAATTGAGTGATCTTTGAATTAATGCATATTTAAATTTGTTTCACTATTAGTACATCAAGGAAATTAATTGATTATTTTCTAAAAACTGTGATGACTATTATTTATGACTTTACTAGTGATTTTACTATTTTCCCAGGAACTTTATACTGGGGATGATTTGACAATTGTCAGACTGTTGGGGACTGAGGTTCTCGATGGAATTATCAACACTTTGACTTCTTTATTGTATGTACAAAACGAAGCGAAGCGTTTATTCACTAAATGAAACAAATAACAATTACAAATCAAAAGATTTCAAAGTAGATGGCTTACATGTCATTTCCCTCTATATCACAGCAAATATATTGGCAAATTATTAAACTGTAGTAAATTAGTATCAGTAATAAGAAATATACAAAACACTGTTCTATCTAAACTGTCTCTAAAGTGCCACTAACTCGCGCCTTATTTAACCTCACTTTTTTTCTTTCCGTTGGTCGTTCGGCCAATCTCGTAGTTTAAATTCAAATTCCGTTCTTTTACTCGTCGTCACAGACGTTTATAATTGTGATTGTATTCTTAATTTTGATTTTCTTCATTTTTAAATCTGCACAAGATGGTTAGAAACAAAGAGAGAGTGTTCATCAAATCTTCAGTCACTCATTGCATATATATGTTGTACATATTTAGCATTTGAAATGCCCAATAAATGTGCGAAACGAATAACTAATTTACGATTACATAAAGGCAGTAAAATTTGAATACGTTGGGAATGTATGTCGTGTGGTGGCTATGTCACAACCGATGAAATTTTGACCAAAAACACTTCGACATGTTCGTAGCTTCTTCATCGGTGTACGCCTCTTCTGCCTCCTCGCACTTCGCACAACTACGAGCCGACGAGTATTGCATAAATTTTATCGGTATACTTGTTAAATAACTATTGTGTAAGTTGTCACGTGCTTGGCCGATGTTTACAAACAATTAACGACTATTGATTCGGATGCTTGTTAAATTGGGAAATGCCACTAACATCTCATCTCGCCAATGAAACACTTGTTAATTTGTTTCTAGCACTAACTTTAAACTTCAAGGCTTTATTTAAGATACTATTCGTTTGTTAGTCAACGACTAAATTTTGCGCTGCTTAATATTAATTTATTCTAAACGAACTTAAGAGGACCCTACGCGATGGATACCACAGCAAAATACGGAACTAAAACCTGAAATTCAAACTTTGTTCAAAAATATTACCGGTCTCAAAACTGACTTGTCCGAAACATTCCATTTTTATTCACATTTCGATTATTTCTATAAGTATAAATTATGCACCTTTCGATTCAGCATGAACATTTGCTTTAACCTGATGCGACAGTGTTTCAATTGCTTACTTAGAACCAATGTTAGAAGTCATAAAAGTTGAGTTTAATAACAGCGACACTTGAAATGACTTCTTCTAATGAACACACTTTTATTTACATTTACCACATTTCTATATATACACATCATATATTAATCGATTCAGAATTAAATTTGTTACTGACTAGTGAAACAGCCATTTCGATTAATTGTCTAGAGTAAATGATATAGATTGTTGAAGTTGTATCTATTTATGAAAGCATGATCGGCACCAATCTTAAACAAGTTTAACTTTAACTTAAATTTATTCAATTTCACACAACTTAAGTCAAGTCAATATATCTTAAAAGGTTTTTAATGGTAAAGAAATGTGAATTCTAAAAATGAGACTTGGTCTGTTATTTTCACTTTCGATTTTTGCTTAGTCAGTTCAAGTAGAAAACAAAGTGTTGGCACAATTTCAGCAAATCAAAGTCGAAGCTGTTTTGGAACATTCGCATTCGCATTCCCATCCCGTATTCCCGCATGTATTCCTGCGGGCACACAAGGGAAGGCGTCGTCATACCGTAGACAGAGAAAAACCGAAAATAGTTGTGCATCGCGTGCTCAACACGCTCGACATTGACTTTGCACTACGCTGCAGCGGCGAGTATAAATAATTGTTCGCGCGAAGAAGACCAAGCAAAACACACGAAGCGACCCGCTAAATTTAAACGTTAATGAGCTATTTTCGTGCCCCACCACACGTGGATCACTGTTACTACTGCTGCGAGACTCGGCATAAATGCATTTCGATGTAAACGAATGGAAGCTACCAAAACAATAGCGACTTCTACCAGATTCGAACGTAGAATTCGAGAAGAAAAAAAAGCAACGCAATGAAATTGAAAATCATGCTTACAAACTTAAAAAGAAAACAACTTTTACAACACCGTCTTGTGAAGAAGCTATATCAAGATACAATTGAAATATGATTGAGCTCCTAAAAAGAGTTTAAAATTCCTAAAAACGAAAAAATTCTTTAATTCGCAGGCGCGACGCATCTTACATCTCATAATTATTACAATTATACTTTTCCCGAATGAATGTATTTGTTATACGATTGTTTAATTATGCGTAGTTTACGAGCCTCCTCATTAATTATCATCATCTACTGCACAACACAGACACAGGCACCACTCGATGATGACTCAGTAATTTGAATTGAATTTCATCCGCATTGAGAGGCGCGTCATCTATTCGTATGCGTTTTTATTTTCTTGTTCTTTAAATTTTTATTAAGAGGTTCAATTAAGGAATGTTTTACTAGCGCTACTTAATAATGTTATTCGCCAACTTCAAGGAAAACTCGTTCTACTAGATTATGAGTGTTTTGTTTGCCCGACTTAATTAACGAGAGCTATATTGAGCTATCGACAACAACAAAACAAGTGGCATAGTAATGAAATGCATTATTTACGATATTATCGTTTTTCAGTTTGACTAATTGCTGCTGATTTTTATTTATTAACGTGTTGTTTGCCGTCTTGTACGTTGTTGCTTTTTTTCGGGGTATTGCAAGTGCCATATGTTGTGAAGTAGCTGAAAAAGAAAAGTGTCATTCATGCACGTCCGATCGCGATACTTTTGCAATAATTTCGATTTCATTAAACCGGTCAGCACGCTCGCTAGTTTGAAGAGCAACAACCAGTCGTGGATGGCGTGACCATCTGCATCAAAACGATGTCGCGTTTATTCCTTAATAGTCTTCCTAACAGCCCGAAATGAAATTCTAGTTTAAAGAAGTAAAATGTATTTTTTCCTCACGTATTTTTAGTTTAATGTTGGTAACCCTGATTTCAAAACGAGTTGTGAAGGTTAGAATTAATATATACCGACGTGAAATCACTTAAATTAGTATAAATTTTGCTATACCCAATTTTGCACGCGGTCCACGGGTGCAATTTCACTACATAAGTCTGTAACATGGACATATACACTTCATTGTCTCTTAAACTGGAAGAGAGCGCCTCAAGATTTTCATTCAGGGAGGAACATGCTAATGACAAAAAAATAATGATCGAGTCGGTGCTGATATGGGAAATGGTTAAATAAAGGCATAATCAATTGAGTTTGGTATTGAGTTTAGGGTTTTTTTACTAACTTAACTGCTGTCATACCGATGAAATAATATATCAAATGAAAATTACCAATTTTAATATTACAGTTTAATGCTACTACTATAAACTGATATTAGCATAACCTAGGTTGTAACTATTGGTTGTAACTATCCAATAGTTACAACCTTAGTAAAATTGAAAAAAAAGTATTATTTTCATCAATTGACTAAATTGGTAAATCAATTTAAAACATCAGAAACCCTTTTGTTTTGCCTGTTTTTCGCATCATTTCTTCATTGCTAGATTGCTTCTCGAATGGAAGATACCATCTTCTTCCATCCATACCAGTTGTAATATCGCGATGACGTTGACGAGTGACGGGGCACCGGCACCACGTGCAGTCAGTGTATGCGTCGGGCGGGTGCGAGAAAGAGAAAATAGTTGGGTGGAAAAATAAGAATAAGAAAAGCATGCAGCGCGCCTTAGCAGCATCAGCAGGCGTACACACAAAAACCGATAGCCCATTACCTTTTCGAAGCCGGTCCATGGCGCGGCGGGACCATATATAAACTCTTGAAAAACCTGTCTCTGATATTCGTTCCTTGCTTTTGCTTGCTTGGTGTGTCGGTCAAGTCGGGGCTGACTGGCTGGCTGGTTGGGTTGTTGTAGATGATGTTCATGCTGGCTGCATGGGGGCCATGCTTCTTTGCTTTGCAACTCGCAACTTTACTTCGAATTAGGCAACAAGCTAAGAAGCTTGAAAGACTACGCAGAAAGGCGTTTGCCAAAGTTCGAAGAATTTCAGACTTTGTTACGGAATTATAAATTTATATAAATATGCAATTATTTATATTAGAAAGTACACAATTCGTTGTTATGACACCGAAAATAGGAGCCTCGAAGTATAAACACGTTTTTCTCACGGTGACGATGAGCTTCGAAGGAAATGTTTTCTCATAAATTTTGTATTATTATAAGATTGGTTATTATTGTTTTTGTGGCAAAAATATTTTATATACACGCCTCACAGTGGTTCATTTTGCTAAAAAGCTGGATATAATCCTGTATTTTGGTCATAGGATTTACAAATTTTCATAATTCACTCATGGTATTATTTTATTGTATATACAGGTTAAACGGTTAATTTTGATCGCGTCTTTGGTCATGGCCATCATGAGCTAGAAGCTGTATCTCTAATTGTTCCTCTCAACATAGGATTTTTACCACATCATTGATTTATTTAAATAATGTTGTTTATATTTGTCAAGGATCTTCAGAATATGCTCAAATTCCTTGTTTTATTTTTATAATGCCTATATCACTTATACTGCTATACTTTGCAGGATGGGAATAACTTTGTTTTGTTTAGTGTACCATAGTGCTATTTGACATTGGGACCAATTTCAGAAAACATTTTTGGAACATTTTTTGAAATCGTTTTTCACGTTGCTACATGACATATTATTGAAAAACAATGTAAAAGTTTTTATTACTTTCGAAATGCTGAACAATGCCGGATGAACACTCGCCTTCCGAAAGTGTTGGCTTTGCAGAAACACTTGAAAGGAGAATAAAAAAAAAACAGTTTCAACATGCAATGTACTGCCAACATCCGAAAAAATCAAATGAAACAAAGAAAAGAGGGGAAAACATGTTCGAGGGGACTTGAAAGTGGTGCCTTGACAACATTATACTATGAGATGTACTTTATGAAAAGAAGTGATAGTCCACCTACAATGTTCTGCATTTCACAAGTAATAAATATGATTGATGGTGAAGTCAGGAGACAATTTCAGAAACGGGTAGTTTGCGTCCTGTAAAAAATAAAAAAACTCCGCGTAGACAAACACCCTCTGGTCTTCTTGGGGCTGGTGTCTTCTATAACACGGTTACGCGACATTTGGCGACAGTGACAGGACGGTTATGCGACAACTATTGTTTCATTTACAGATACTCCCAACCAACTTACCTAATCTCAGATAGATTTGTTGCTAGAAACATGTCCCTGCCTATGCATAGATATGCTGCAGCGTTAAGTCGTTTAATAATAATGCCTTTCAAATTTTGTTGTTCCCCACATTGGCGTTACGTCTCAAGCCTGTCGAATGTTTGTCGAACGTACGTGACATCTTTGCCTTTACATAATCGCCCTCTTCGTAAATGCATGTACAAATAAACTACGACGAGATATGCCGTACAAATACACGCTCTTCGTTCTTATACGTAAAAACATTCAAACACAGACACACAAACACATATTAACGCACACACGCAAACGTATATACACATGCATCATAAAGACGTTCGTTATTAACATCAGCTTTCGGTAAAAAATCACATCTCCACTGCTGCTATTCTACAATTGATAAACTTTACGTGGCGATAAACTCGTATAATTACAAAATATTTACAAGATAGCGGTTTGAGAACAAGTATAGTACGCATAACCTTAATTTAAACTGACAATCTTAATTACAGATAATCGTGTCTCTGTCATTTTTTCCGTGCTACACATATTATTTACGGTGAATCATGCGATTGCGCTGTATATGACTCAAAATTATACATGTGTGTGGCAGCAGTATTGCATGTGGTTATTTTTTTGCAAGTTTATAACGTTGGTCATGTACCGACATGATCGGAAATCATACCAACATGATGTTGATTTGATTCACTTGAGGTTTTTCTGTGAGGATTACTGAAGAATAGCAAATATTAGTCATAACTATGATATGCACATAGGTATGTTTATTGTACAAGGCGCCATTTAACTTAACCGCAGAGTTTGTTTATTTGAAGTGATTGCGAATGATGCGAACATTTTTTGTGGTGATAATAAAGGCTTCTGCAAACTGAACAATGTTACAAAGGTTTTTATGTGAATATGAAGTTGTATTGCCATAGAAAGACAGGTTCAATGTGGAAGAGCCTGAAGTTTTGTTTTTACATTTTTATTTACAAAGAGAGTGTCTGAATTGTCCATATACAGAAATAATTTGTGTTACTGGGATTTATCGTCGTTTGCCAAAAAATTCAAACTTTGCTATATTCTGCTTTAACAGCAACATTCCCCGTAGGGTATCGTGGCGTACTCGTCAGCGTACCAAGGCCAGCCAACATGCAGGCGCGTTGACGACTACGCCATCATAACGTTATATCTATCAAATTCCGAATAATTATTAAAATAGTCTTCAAGTCAATTAAAAATTATCCGAAAACGCGAAAAGAATTTTGCAATTACGTCGTGGAAGTTAATTAAGATAAATCATAGCTGCCTGAATGTCTTTCGCAGCATCCACTTTTGCTTTGGTTAATTTACACATTTATTAAATCGTGGCCGTATTCGTACATTTGTCATCCACGTTTTAAACGCTTTTGACTTACTCACCTATATGATGATGATCATAAAACGTTGCTGCACGCGCGCTTATCTCGTCGCTTACTTAGTTACCTCGGCAACGACGATGTAATTGTGAGTTAGCTCTAAAATAACTTTGCTTACAACGCAGTTACCTGCATTTTTGCCTTCTTGTCTTACCCTTTCAGTTTGAACGAAATCACTAAGAAGTCCTCACCATTCACAGTATCGTGAAAATCTTACTTCTGCTATGCAACATTAAATTATTGTGTAAAACTCTGACTACTATGAAAAAAAAAATGAAGAAAAAACTTTCTTTGTTGACGTTACATCTAGCTTAAAAGGATATACATCGTGTTCTACGCGAAAAAAACCCTTAGCATTTGTGGAGTTTTTCAATCATCCTGTATATAAACGAGAGGCTCATCGATAGCTTTTAAATTCATGCGCATTCGGTGGAAAAATAAAAAAGCAGGCCATTTAAAAAAACTAGTTTTCGAAAACATATATAAGAAGGCACCGATTGAGACTGGCCCTCTTAAGTTAGCAACACACTTGACGCTTGAAAACCAGAAGGGGTTGTTATGAAAAACCACGAACGAAACTCTCGAACGGCCAACAGTCTCAAGACTGACTGTTCATGTTGGCTGTGTCACAACTTCACTCGTGAGTTTTGAAATGTACAGCTTAGCCGGTAAAAACTTGATTTGTCTTGCTCTTGATACTACTTAGCAATGTAAAACTGTTGAAACAAAAAACGTGCTCCCTTCCGACAGTTAAAAAAACTTTGATTTTATCACTGCTATTATTTAAAATCCTTTCATTATTTAGGTAGAATTAAAAAAAGTTTTCATTTTACCTAAAGACTTTTCGCGCTAGATTAAACATAATTTAAATATAAACATGCAAATTATCACTCCAAAACACCGTCAAACTTGACCTTGATAAATTCGCATAAGTCAAACCATTGTATGTGGGACTCGTAGAACTAGTTTGTTAAATTGCCAAATTTCGGTTTCGATTGTTTTTTTCTTTAGAGATTATTTCAGAAGTTACCAGTTTTATCGTGCTAGGAAATGGAATAACAGATTCGCATCTCATGATAATTGTAACTTGGTAACAAGGAACTCTAAAATATTAAGCAGCCAAACAATTGAAAATGTGATAAAAACTTGTTCAAACGGTAGATTATGCGATTTGAAAGTGCTACTCTGTTAAAAAAATGAATCATTCGTCTTGAAAGATATTTAATTTCTAGCCAGTTCTTGGGAAGTACAATTTATCATAATTGCTTAGAATAAGTGGGTACTTAAGTGCAATGGAATTTGCAATTAATAGAAGAAGGTGCGTTTTACATTCAGGTTTCGTATGTTAATTCGATTGTTTTTGTAGTTTATTTTTCTTTGTTGGGACGGGTTGTTGGGTATTAAAATTTATAGTTGGGTTTTGCATATTAAATTTCCAGTGACTTTAGCATAAACTAGGTTTTTCTACTCCTGCTGTATTATATACAGAGTTCGGGATCTATTTTCATGTACGTATTAGACATGTCAGACGATAATGAAATATCGATATTTGTTGAAATCGATATTTTCAATGTTTCAACAAATATACATTGATTAAAAATTATTATATTGAAATGATGAAAAACTGCCAGGTTTGAACTTCTCAGATAGCGATTACATCAATGTCATGTCAAAACGATACTTCGATATCGATATTATGAAAAATGAAATTATCGATAAATATCGAAATTTTGAGACCGATATATCGAGATCTATCAATATCGATATTTTTTTGGCATGTCAAGTATTTATTGGTAGAATACGTAGTTGTAGAAAAGTCGGTGAGGAAATGTGTTCATAGTTGCACATAGCGAGCGGGCACGAGCTGATACACGCTCTGTTATTTTTTTCCGAATCTCAATTTTTAATTATCACCTCATGATTCTAAGTTAAATAATACCGAAAACAAATAATAGCTAAATTGCAAAAAGGCGCAAATAAAAAACAGCGTGACGTCATTTAACTCGGTTGTAATATTCACTAGAATTGCGTTCGCGAGCAAGTAGCAACACCCAACCAATTCTAATAAACGTGTGTTATCGGGCCTGCCGCTAGCTGCTCGCCGAAAATACGAAATTATGAAATATGTGCGCACTGGCAATGTGTCTGACAAACACCACCGACTGTCCGTCATTCAAGCAACGAGATTCGTATAAAGTTCAATCACTCGCGCCTCTCGCGATGCGGTTGCGGTTCAATTGGCCGCCTGATATCGCGCATTCATAATTTCGTGCGCTTCGATCGCGCGTCGCTCATTAATTTAATCGAAACTACGTCAATCGTCGCAGCACGCCGCGCCACCATTCAGTCTTAAATCACGTTTATCATTATGTGATAATAGAGGTTAAGGGGATAGTGGCGCTGAAGGTCCAGGGAACGGGGGAAACTTTAATAGTTCCTGGTATTTCACATTTTCTTCACAGTTTAATTAATTACATGCCAAACAATACTAGATATATTTGGTTTTCATCCTCTCGGGTATAGCAACTCGTGTTTGAGCTTTTAAATAGCTCTATAGTTGGGTGAATTAATACCATCTCTCTTTGTTTGGTAGTGAGCGATTTCCACACTTTTCTTTCACCACTAACTTTTCCAGATCTTTCTTCAATTATTTTATCCAAGTGTTCCTGGGTCTTCATCTTGTGCGCCGTGTGATTCCGACGTTTAATAATAAATTCCGACATTTAAAAATAAATGCTTTCGTTAATAACACGAATTGGACACAATAGGACAACGATTTATACCCAAATAATAATGTCCAGTCAAATTTGATGTTATTATAGGTTTTATTTATCGGTAAAATATCATGACATAGCCAATATTCAAACGGACTGATGTACTGAAGAAGATTTATGAGGCGACTGCTATGACAGAGGAGAATAATTTCAATAACACAAGTCCCTCTCGTTATTAATAGCATTAGAGCAGAGCGAGTGCTAGTCTAGTAGACCAGTAGCGCCGCGACAGCGGTGTTTCGATGCGGGACAACCTTGGCCTTTAAATTACTCGCGGCGCGTTCGCCGTTGTTTTGCCTCATCACTGTTTTTTTTTTCGCGAGCACGCCTGTTGTTTGGTTGCGACCATTATTATTCTATATTGTCCTACGTGTGGCACGCTATTTGCGCGCATTTGAAATGATAGTTCTCGTAGAACTAATTCATTGATGCTATCAGTATATTTCGATGCAATAAATTCATGTTTTTTCAGCTAGGATATACTAAAATATTTATTTGACTTCAACTCTTTTCAGTTCGAATTCAAACTATTTAAGGGTAATTTAGTTTGTAGTTTAAGGAGTGACTAAAGCTCTTGTAAACAACCATGTACTTGTGTATACAGATGTTGAATTTTAATTAAACTTCCTTATTACATTTCTCTTTGTCCAATTAAAACGAATTTAAATCTAATTAAATATTTTCTCTGCGACATGTGTGCGTCAACAACGAGACGAGTCGTTTTAGTAGAATGTAAACGAAGTTATTTTTGTGTCTTTCTTGACTTGATGTGTGACATTTTATGCGATTTTTTAATGTCATCGAACGAAGAAGATGGTAGAAAATGCTGTTTCACGGTAACTCTTGGAAATATGAAGGGGCTTAACATATAATTACAGGCGTACAGTTAAATATTGAAGAAAACTTATTTTCTCGTTTAGTCGGAGCTAGTCAGAAGAAGAGTTCATTGAATTTAGAAAGTCTGATGTTATCAAAAAGTTTACTTATTTTAAACAAGTTAAGTTTCTTTTTTCAAGTCACTTTTTTACAAAAATGTTCGTTTCATATCGCTGGAGAAACTCTGATTTGCCACACGATTTCAGTCAATTATATAACAGCAGTATTAAGCATTCATGAAAACACCTCGAGCTCCTTGGCTGGTCGGTTGCTGCGTGTTTGGTAACTGTTTGGCTGTAATAATTACAATATGCGTTCGGTTGGTTGGTTCGTTGGTATCGTACCTAGACAAAGTGTTGTGTGATAGAAATTACGCGCCACGACTCGAATTGTAGTTGTAGTAATACGAGTGAAAGTGAATTTACGAGTATGGTTTCACCTCCGTTTCTGTTTCTTTTTGTGTACGCTGCTAAATATCGAGGACCTATTTTTTCAATTTTGGCCATCAGCCAAGTTTTTTTAAATGATTTTCAGCAACATCAAATCATGAATATTCTTGGGGAAATTAAACATCTTATAAAAGTAGAAATGATTGAAATGATTCATTCTCATTGAGATTTTGTCAATTACCGGAAAATTTGCAAATATACTCATTTTTATTGATGCCCTTAATGAATTCTTTATTTTGATACCACTTTCAACGCATTATCTCTTTATTTAACCTTTTCTGCTATCAATAATATTTATTTATTAGCATATTCCTCTCTGAATTTGAAATATTTTTTGTTTGAACATCTTGAGGCCCTTTCTTCTAGAATCGGAAAAAAATGGATTGTATGTGTCCCATGGACCAATGCATTGAAATTTGTACTAATTTGTACTAAAGAGGCACTGCTGATTTTTATTTATTTTTTATTATGTATATATAATAACATTTTTTCTAGGATTTTTTTCCTACTTTCACAACGGTTTTATGAATTATCCAAAATTGTTTCTAAAAGGTACGATATAATATTGAGAAGTTTTTAAAGAAAGATTGCATTAATTTATGCCTAAGAAGACGACAAAAGAATGAATTTAGTTGTTAATAGCGTATAAAGTGTATACTTTCTGATTAATTGACGAATTACAGACTTTCTACGAAGTGTTTTGTGGCATTGGCTGCGTCAATAAAACGAGTGAGACACACAGATTAACACTAACTGAAATACACATTGCGGTTGTGTGCGCATTAAGTGGGCTATTTGAGGAAGTTGTTTGTCAATTTATTTTTGTAACTCAATATCGCTTACAAACACAGATAGATTAACATGACACACACACCCACACACGCACATACACACTTAACCAAACGCACACAGCCACAATCAAGCGCGTGATTATTCATTATCTATATTACTAAGTCACTTGCGTCTAACCGTATTTCAAATATGACAATGTGACAAACAAAATTCAATATACCGAGTGTTTAACGCACTCGAATAGATCGGAAACTGTTTAATTAACATCTCTATGATTAGATAGAACAATCAGGCAGATAAATACGTGGGTCTTAGACGGAAAACATTCGATGCCCATTTGGAGTGTTATACATAAAATTAACAATGATATAGGTTATCTGCTCGAAATGTGATACCTTTTCAGTTTTTTTTTATTCATAACTTATAGGTTGATTTCTTATATTGATATTTCCATTTTTGAATGGTAAGTGGCTTGATGCTTTTCTCACTTTTTTGTATATGAGTAGCAGGGGTTTTCTATGACTGTGTGTATGTACAAAGTACATCTTCGACGACGCGTTATCATCTCTCAAAGCATGCAACAGCATATTGGTGCTAATATGTCTCTCAACAGCGTCCGAGCGAGCGCTTTGGAAATCTTTCTCGACTTGTACTTTTAGGGCCCCCCTTACAATTTACGATCGCCATCCGGTCATTAGGAGTTGAGCGCGTCGGGTATGCGCGTTTCTGGGCACTTGGCAGGCCACGCTTTGTACTGGTGGACTATGCACACTTGTGGCTAACAGGGGAACCCTTGAACCGTCGTCGTCGTACGTTTACGCGACTTAAGTCGGATAGAGATAGAGTTAAGAGGCGGTCAATATGGGGTCCTACTTGCACCCACTACAAGTGTGAGTGGGATGGAATATGGATTTTGGTTTTGCGCCGAGCAGAGTTTGACAAGGGGCTAAAATTTATCTCTCTAGAGATCGGTTGTTAGGGCTCGGATTTCGGTCGTTTTTGTTCCTCGATTGGACCTGGCCTGACTTGGCTGGCTCTCTCTCTCTCTCTCTCTCTCTTTGGGTATAACCCAAAGAAGCGAGGGGCTTGTTTATATGCCGATGTGTTGAGGTTAGGTTCGGGCAGGTCAGAAATTGTCGAAAAACATGCTTTGCTTCCCCGAGGGGTTCCCAATCTTGGTGTTACCAAAACCCATCGATCGACGTTTCCTTCTCTTTCTGTCTCGCACAGGCAGTGATTGGACTTACAAGACAATTTTTAAAAGTTTTGATGTGAAAAGGAAAAGACAGGGGTTAAAAACGCTTCTCAATCTTTGCACGTTTTGATGAAACACGCTTTAATCAATCATCCCTTATATGGTTTTGGTAATTTAAGTATAAATTGCTTTTTAGCAACGTTCTTGCTTGTTTTGATTTGTTGTTGTTGATGTCTTTCTTCCTCTTTGTTTCCACTCGTTTATCTATTTCTTTGGTTTGTTTGCCTCAACTTGCTGCCTTTGCTGCCTATGACGGAAGAATACGAAACGTGCACACACGCACACCATAAACGCGCCTGTTTATTGTTTAATACGTGTTGGGATGTTTATTTTCCTTGTTCGACAAACGGCCAGTCGCGTCGTCGCTGTCGTTTTCATGGTTTTGCATTGTGCGCCGAACGCAAGTGCAAGTGCGTGCATGCCGTACTAACACAACAAATTGATGGATGTGCGTTTTTATTCTCCAC
The DNA here is from genome assembly GCA_019419845.2 of Weissflogia rhopalogaster. Classification (NCBI taxonomy): domain Eukaryota; kingdom Metazoa; phylum Arthropoda; class Insecta; order Coleoptera; family Staphylinidae; genus Weissflogia; species Weissflogia rhopalogaster. The sequence goes on from WSZQ02066633.1 coordinate 53,316, forward strand.
GATGGTGTCGTTCCTTCGTCCGTTCGTTCACAAAACACTCACAAACACAACAAACAAACGATATTCCACGTCTGCACAGACGCGAATATAATAATAATAAACATATGAGTAGAGTTGTCTGCGCATGGGCAGCATGCTTTTCGAATAATGAAATACCGATAGACATGCTTCTATCAATAAATTACCACGTTATGTACACGAAACATATACATGGCGTTCACGTTTGCGTTGGAATTCTTATTCCAGTGTTCATGAAAATTTCAATATGTCTATTTCTTGCATATGATGATTTTAATGAAGATTTTGTTGAGTAAGGTGCAAAATAGGTTAAACTTTTATTCAAACTCAATGTGCAGAAGAAGCAGGAAGGAGGCGGTGGCTATTGCAAATCACGGGCAATAGTTTAATTTGCTTAATTTGGCTAGGCTTGCTTTTGCGGTTGCAGACTTGCAGAGTGTAGAAAGTGGGCACGGTCATGCATCATTGTTCAAGCAGAAATTAATAAGAAAACGTATTACGTTACCGTTGGTTTTCGTTTCGATTTGCAATCGACGACGACGTCGGAGCACACGCAGTGCGTTGCGGTGCGGTGTGTGCACGGTAGACACGCTCATTTGGTTGGTTTATGATAAGACAAAAAAGTTGCAATTGATACTCGCTTCCATGCGCTTTCACTGCCAATCTGCGTAAGATAAATCCGAATTGCTCCAGCACGTATATGAAGGCATTTTCAAGAGGGTTGATAATAAAAAGTTACAACGAACAAAAACAAAGAAATTATAAAACAATTTTAAAATGTCATGGATTACAACACAAATCGACCTCAATTATTCCTCAATGCACTGCACAAAACTTTGTAATTGTAGTCAATATTTATGATTAATTATTTCGGCAATGATTGTTATTACAAAATCATTACAATCACATAAATTACTAATGTGTCTGTTGATCTCCAAGAGAATGTTCACGTAAACGTTGAATAAACGTTGCAATAGAATTAGAAAGACAAATTAAAAGAATATTACTCGTATTACTAGCGTCGTTTTGTTATTTAATAGGAATAGAATTAATGAATTAAGACGATTACTTTGATGCTTTCTAGGCTCAGGGTTTTTCGGACTAATGACGCATAGATACTGGACAATAATTTATTTTTAGTAACGAATTGCTGGAGATAAGAGTTTCAAGTTGTTTTGTTCCACCGGTGATTTATCTCCCTGTCAAGCACGTAGTATTTATCTGTGCGTAATTAAATGTTTAATTAATTATCATCCTACTGTTTCAACTCACATCACACGTCCGTATTGTGGTGTACTGTAATTTTATTAAAATTATATGACTCGTGCTTTTCCGTATTGATATCTATCTATCTATCTATCTATCTATCTATCTATCTTTCTAGGTTGAGATACTATTTCAATTGTGTATCTAACCATTGGATGTACGCGTAAAATTATTTTATTTTCATTTTTATTTTTAAATTAAAGCTTTTTAGTTGGAGAATAAACTTTTTTGATTCTAAATAAGTAATATCTGTCCCTTTCATCGTTTGTATACGAAAATATGAGTCAGAATTGTTAGTAATATTGTTAATCTTTTGAAGTACCCTGTATGTTGGGGACCTTTAGTGTGATGGACTTGCGCACTAGTGCATTACCCCGTTAGAAAGCTTCCTGTTTGAGTCATGCAGCGTCTTCCGTGGATCTCTAGTAAGCGAACTTGTTTTCTACTGGCGATGATGGCGACTGGCGACGGCGACTAGGAATGACTAGGAATCTCGTAGACTTGAAGCCGTAACGCTGCAACCATAGGCTGTATTCGTCGGGTCGTGTGTATATATATGGGTGTGTGTGTGTGTGTGTGTGTGTGTTTGCGATTCCCGAGGTGAAAAAGAAAAGGTAAAAACAAGCAACGTTCCGTTAGCTGGGCCGTGCCGGTGTGAACCTACTCGACTCTTGTGCCACTAGTGCCTTCTTTTACTTGATTTTCTGTTCAATTTTCTTGGGTTATTTACCTATATCTCAAATATCAAATCACTGCATTTACGTTTATCGCTAATTTGCCAGTTTTTTAATTGCCATTTTCATCGTTTTCAAATCGTTTTTTTCGTGATAATGTAATGACACCACATTACACGAGTTCAGTAATTTTCCAAGGAAGCCATTGAGGGACTTATCGCAGAGTTTTGGGAAAAAAATAAGCCAGCGCAAGTATTTTTAGGTGGATCTGATCCTCTGATCCTCTGAAGCATGTATTGCCTTTCAATTTCTTGGTCTCGCTATTATTGTAAAACCGCCAGGCGTCTGAACAATGTTTTGGCAACCTCTAGTTTAAATTTAAGTTGAATATTAAAAACATATTCTCATGTTTAACATGGTTCCCTTCCCATATTTATTCAAGTGTCAAACTTTGAATTTCCCAAGCTTTTTGAAAAAAGCAAAGTAATGTCTTTGATAAGGTATCAACGACTATCACTGGTTTTTATATTTAAAGCTGTCAATTTCTTCTCACATTTTTTATCAATACCATTATCAGCTCAAAACCTCCCAGAATATAAATGCAGCTCGGCTAAGATTATATAATCTTAGCTTGCTTTGATTTATCGCAAAGTGGGAAGTTTGCTTTGATGCTGCACGACCCTCGCAGCATCGGAAATGTAAATAGTCGTTGCGTGTTCAATATTTGTTCGATGATAGTTTACCATATCGTTCTCAACTCGAGCAAATATAAATCACGCTGCAGGCCTTTGAAATCCATCTCTCCTTGCTGATAAAATTTTAGGTTATTATTTAGGTTATTATTGATAAAAATTGACTAAAGAATTCATAGATGTATTCTTTAGTCAATTTTTATCAATATATTTTTTCTAATAACACTATGTTTGCATAATATGGAATAATAATGGAATAATTCTAATGGGATTATGAACTAATGATATTTATGTTCGACTCAAGGACAAATCAATTTTGATCATTCATGTTTATCACAAAGAAACTTACAATTAGTAATTCAAGAATTGTAGTAGTTTTTTTTTACAGTGTTTCTTTTATTTTAAACCCATCACTGATTATTTAAAATAGGAGTCGGCAAACTTTCTTTCAATATTGAACCGAACACTAAATTTGAACAATAGCTGCAAGAAAGAACAAGTATCAAAATTTTACAAACAAACGCCTGTGATAGCATTATTTAGTCAATATTCGAATAATAAACAAATGGACTAAATATGATATAATTCAGCAAGAACGATATAATTATCAGTAATTTATCGGATAGTTTGTAGTGTAGAGCAAGCAATCGAGGCAGTGGTTCAAAAATGAAATATCGTAGCAGGGCACGACGCAAGTCACATACGCGGCTTTATCTTTGACGACGACGCAGAGCGCACAGCACAGTGGCGCGGTTGGCTTGTCGAAGTTGTTGTTTGGTTGGTGCGGTGCATGCATGTAACTTGTTACCGCTGGTGCGGATCATACGAGGCGTATGAAAACGCGATGGCGACGGCGACGACGACGTTATTGCCGCGCCTGTTGCGAAGGGGGGCATTGCCCGATAATCAACAACGCTAACGGGCCTTTGCCTTTTTTCCTCATACTGCTGATAAGCGGCGTAAAGTTTTTGTGTTTTATCCTGCAGCCCTTGCAGGACGTCGCAGGGCGGATCTAGTACATTATGACCGGATCGCTATTGGTTGCTATTACGTTTAAAAGGGGACTCTATCGATTTTAGGGCTTTTCAGTGATTGGTGAAGCGCTTCATTGGAACTTTGCGCAGATTTACGTAGTTTGAATCGAAATTTAAGAAATTATAACACACTTTTGACGTTATCTCTCAATCCAATTAACATGGAAATGTTTTAACATGGAATTAATTCAGATTGTTTTAAAATATTACTTTTACGTTTACGACAAAAAGGATCGTTATATTTTTCTTAATTTTACTTATGACTGATTCAACTGATGGTCGAATTCATTCATAATTCGCATTCGTTCTTAAACTATACATATGCATGCTCTAGCTGTATGAGCAATAAGTAGCATAAACTTTAAATACACTCAGTGCTCAGTACAAGTACCTGCATTGATTGCAGTTCACTGCTTTAGTAAACATTCAGCAAACGCAGACGACGTCGACGACGACGACGAGACGAGGACAGCACGACGCTACTGTCGACGACGACGACCATACCTAACAATGTTGATTCGCATTTTTTGCAATTATTATGCTACTGCGCATTTGTTTGTGGTTATTGTGCATACACACGTATCGTATCTATGACAAGCCAATGCGTTATTTAACTTAAGTGCGACGCACTGTCTTCAACCACTCGTCGGCGCACTTAAACTTAACTCTAATGAAAATTACTCCCGTTTTTCTAGAAGCATAGAAGCCGTAGCAAAAAAGATTCACTTGCTTATTGGTAGTTTGTGCGGAAATATTATCGCTTTTTAAATAGGTATGTATTCTTTACGTAAAACAAACGTAAATTATAATGAGCGCCAGCGAAGGTTAGGAAGGAAATTACGTTTACATTTTAGTGGTTCCGTATTTTGCTATTTCAACTGATGGCTAATTAAATCTATTTATTGCTATTGCCTTACAATTTCGTTGTTGTTGCTGTTTTTTGGTTGTCACCTACTCTTGGACAGCCGCATATATGAACCGAGCATCCAATTAATGTCTTTTATTATATGTTCTACCTTTAATTGAAATATAGGTTATAGAGGGGCCAAACAAATTTTGGGCATCTGCCAAGAAACAGAGAATCGTATCCTGCGAATGGACTTTAGGAAGAGATGTTTATTGAAGCCTTACATTATTTCCTGCACAGATTTACGTATCGATAGGAAGTTAGCGGCAAGGAAAAGGTCGCTTCGCTGCAAACTCTGAGAGCAAACAAAAAAATAGCATTTGCATTGATGACTAAATTTAATCTTGAGCTAGGTTAAGACTTTCACGTCGCTTTTTCCGTTCCAATGCGATCTCTATTTGCCTCTCAGCAAGGTAACATGGTCGACGAACGCTGCGAAGGTTGGAATTTCAGTTTTGGAAAAATTTATGTATACGAAACTTTCGTCCAATTTGGTGCACTGCGGCGCCGCGCCGACGTTGACGTAATTTTCAACTTTCTCGATTTTTAATATTAATCTTTTAGTTTTTTACTACCATTTCTTCTCTCTTTAAAAATACTGAGTAAACTTATACATTAATTCATTATTTAATAGAATCCAATCTGTGTTTATCGAATTTACAACTAGTAATACTAGTAATTATCTAAACAATAGACCCGTAAAACCGATAATATGAGTAGATAAATTTAACATACACATTTTACTATTGAATTTTAAAATTTAATGGAATCATTTTGTCTTGTGCGTAAGCGAGACTTTGGTGCTGCTCTAGATCTAATTTTAGTCAACGATAAGCATAATTATGTCGTAATTTTTGTAATGCGTTCGCGCGTTGGCTCTGCGATGATGATGACAGCGTGAAACCTATGTCAAAAGTCTCGAGATCCGAGCTTATCTAATTGTGCGCCTTATGATTCTTGTTTCGTGCGTATGAAACCGTCGCTCGCATCCGTACTTGTTTTCAAAAACAACTCCAAAGTGTGAGTGACTTTCTGTATATTGGCAGATAACCTTTTTTACATTGTACCCCGGCGTGCTTTTTGCCAGCCGCATTTTGATTCGATGCGATTGCAGGCTCTAATTGGAACTGCGTAGAAATGATATTTATTGCTAAATTTACACTCATAGTTTGAGAATACATTTATATTTTAATGAGGCAGTGTGATCACATGGAATACGGAAATTGGTTGACAAAGACATTTGGCATTCGCCGACGTCATTTTTTTGTAGTTTTGTACAATTTAGGATTTGTAACAATTCAGAAATTATTGAAAAATGTGCGTTGTTAAATCGTAAAACTGGTTAGTCCGTTTTTAATTGACAATGGGGGCTTCTCAGTAAGGGTTGCTTCGCCTTGGCGGTCACCACAGTGCTGGTTGACGGGGCAGATCATCGCAGATCTGCGTTGCAGGGGATCAGGTGCGTCATGTGGTTCGTAGCCGAAGATGACGTGGTGAAGAGGACCCTCGTTGTGCAGTGAGTCGCAACCCGACGCGGCGTGGTGCGTCGTGGTGCCTTGGCGATGGTGTCGTCGTCAAGAGTGAGATGAATATGCTGGACGGTTGACTATTGCACATGATGATATTGTAGGTGCTGACGGCTTGCCTTACCCGAGTCCAGGATTGACTGCCACAAGATGTTAAAGATTTGCAATGACTTTCATTTCATACTGAACCTTAAATTAGATAAATTGTAAATAGTTAATAACATCTCCCACTGAGGAATGTAAAACTGTAATAATTGTATATAACAACATCAAATTATGTAATCATAAACTGAGACAAAGTTATACATGATGCAAAATAAACTTACGAATTGACAAGATTCTATCGCAAATTGCACAGATTGGTATCATTATTTTTGGTGTATTTAATCGGGTGGTCCCAAATAACAAGAAGTAGTTGATGATGTATGTCGTTAATTTCAAACTATCGACTGAATCTCGAATCGGTTACCATTCAATTTGCTTACAAATTGTTATATTAGGCACTCAAGGATTTTTCCACTTGCGAGTTATGAATGTTGAATACATCGGAAAGAAATACGAAATAAAAAACAACTTCAACAGTTTTTTATAAAAGATTATACGCTGCATTTTTAACGTTTAATTTCTGGGATTGTTAAATTTTCAGCATGAAATACGTTCCTCGGTTGTTAAAACAATGCCATAAATCGTGTTTTATTGTGTTTTCATAAAAAGTCGTAAAAATATTTACGTTTATAAAATCGGTGTGCTGGTTGTTGTTTGTTGTGCACGTTTTTCGGCGCCTGTGGTTGAGTTCATGCAACTTTCTTCTTTCTCAAACGCGCGCGAATCAATATATTTGCGTTTTTAATTCAAGGAGGCGGATTTAACACTTTCTTAAGTCTGTCATTTCTTATCGAGAGACATTAACTACTTTTTATATTGTTTTAATCTCGATTCACTTCTGAGAATCGTCATATCAAGAATCGGAATGCATTATAATCTAAAAGTAGATGTGTAAATGAGTAAGGGAGGACTAGAATAATAATTAACTACAAAGTTTTGTTTTAATTTGAGAAAGAACAAGTAGATCGTTCTGCTTTTCTGGGTGTTCTTCGTGTGTGTTGCTTTCGTTCGTGAATGTGTGTATTTTCGCATTATGTCGGGTAGAAAACAAAACGACACTTATTATTGCAATTGCACTTTGCTCCGCACGCATGGCTACACTATTTACTATAAGGTGGATAGAGAGGACTGTCAGTAAATTCACCTAGCGTGCATAACGTAACCGCTTACTTAGAAAGCGAAATTAAATTAATAATGGTCTGATTAAAAAGCGAAAAAATAACGCACATCCATGAATCGCACACCAGCAATTTGTCTGCACCAGACTAGCGTACTTTTGTTTCTTTCATGACGAATTCATTACTAAGCCATGAACTAATTTCTAATGCACTAAACTCGAAGCACATCAAATGTGGAAGAGCTCTAGGGCTTGTCAGACTTTATTGCTTAAGCAAGTGTTTCCCACATTTACTTGACATTTGCCAACGTAAATCCAAATATTTTTAAAATTTCGAATATTCAATATTTTTTAAAGTTAATATCTGGCAATTATGAGACATAATCCAAACATTCGGGACGAGAATTGCTTTGACATCTTCTCCAAATCTTTTAGCAGTATATTCATCATACATTCACCATGGAACAATAAACAAAAGTGTTTGTCAAGTGTTGCAAATGCGGGGTTATGTGTGGTCGGCATCGTCGTAGCCATCGCCGTGGTCGTGGTCTTCATGTGTGTGCTCATGCACATATGTACGTATATATTTCTACACACATATGTGCATGTTGGCATAGAGTGCGTGCGTCCTCGATAAACCAGCGGCAGGCCAACGACCACGTCAATGTTATTCCATGCCGCAAACACACACACACACACACACACTTTCGTGCACTCACATGCACGTTATTGCATTCGTCTCCCTGTAAACGCATACGAACGCATCGCGTCGATCGATCCTTTCATATACATACATATACGAGTTTACACCATGTATTTATGCACTCACCTACACCTACATGCTCATATCACAACTAAATGCACAATGCGAAGAAACCAGATAAAGTAGACGCACATGCGTTGTGCTGCAGCGAAACAATACTCTTTATATTTGGCTGCTGGAGAAAAAAAACGGAAGAAGAAATATGATGTGTTTAGGTCTGGGAGTTGTTTGTTTGTATATGTAGTTGTACATTCATTTGTTTTTCTCTTTGACTGACATACTGAACATGGGAGACAAGATGACGTTCCTTTCAAGGTTTCCATATACTCATGTTAGACTTATTAAGGCAAGATTGCTTTTGTTTCTCTTAAATACGTCAAATATTCTGTAGTAGGATGAATTTCAAATGTTTCACATTTATTATCTTATGCCTGGTTGTTTAAGGAGATGAGGGGTTGTTGTTTTAATTTTAAAGAATATCTATGGCAACCTTGTTTCGATGGGACGTCATCATTAACCTCTCGCATTTTTACGTCGAAGTTTTGCGTTCATTGCGTTTCGCATCCGTGTCCCACACGTACACATTCACTTGCACGCCAATTTAAATATCAATGAAGTGTGTATTTCGCGAACATTGTCGAAACTATCACTTCCTTCCGCGTTTGCAAATTGCGGACGAATTGGCTTTGACCATTCTTGAACGTTTCACTACCGTAAACGGCGTCATCAAGGCCCTTGATTCAAATTTGTTTTTCTTTAATTTACCATTTTTCAATTTTATGTTTTCTACTTCAATGGATCATAATCTTTAGGCGTTGCGTCTTAATTGAATTTGTCAAATTACATCAATATGTCGTAATTATCAAAAATTCACTCCTTCCTTTGTTGTTTGATCATCTACAAATGCTCTTACTGGTGTGATCCACCACTGTTCTGTTATATCCAGATGGTGTATTAGATATAGAGTTATCAGATTTGACAATTTGTAATAAACACGACGCTTAAACGTGTTAATAACAATTTAATCGGTGACTAATCCTCTTTAATTCCCCACTCAACTTTATATGCTTTTTGAATTCTTCTTGCAATGTCTCCGTCTCATTCGTGGAACATTAATTTCGCAGAGGAGCGTAGTCGAAGCCATTCGCCCAAATTGGCAATTAAGCGTTAGACAGTTTAAGCACGCTGGTCGAGCACACACAACGCAACGCCCACGCGCTGAATTTAAATCACATCAAAGTCATTTAGGAGGCACTTTTCATTTGCTATATTTACGAAGCCTCGGATAGATCTTAGACACACTAGCCTCGCAACAATTTTGCTGATTACTTTCGTGGTAAATAACAAGTCGTAATTCCACTTGACAATTACAAGCCGGCCACATTTTGAGTGAAATCCGATCGGTCGCCGATTTTTTTACGAGTGTGAAAACGCATTACGCCTAACGAGATGCTATCATTGCGCACACTTACTGCTCAAGCATGTAATGCACTTTCTATTTCAAACTACAAACTAATTAACTTATACACATATCTTGGGTCTGGTTGCACACGCCTAGGCAATGCATTTTGCATGGATGCATTCAATGTGATGAACAATGAGTTTGTTCCTCGTTTCTACTACTTTTACTTGATTGTTACTGAAACTCCAGTGAATTTTGCGCTTTGATATGATCTTTCTAACAATAATAATTTAATTTATTATGTTTACACCTATCTAAGAAGATATTTAGTACGTTAAACGGCATAGAAATGTTTGTGAAGCACATACCAATCATCAGACAGTACAAATTTATTATAATTGTGTTTGGGGTTTTTTGTCTCCCTATTGATGTTGAAAAGTGATTATGCATAATTTTTATAAATTTGACCTATTCGATGATTTCACAGCTGTAGATTTCGATTGATTGATGCGCAAAGACGCGCTTTCCAAACCGGTGAATGTTCTTCCGTAATTTGCAACGCGTCTCAAACGATATGCTAAAGGTCCTCAAACGTCTTTAAACATGAATGGACCAGCAACAATGATTACAAACTCATCATGTACATGATAAAAGTTTGTGATAGCATCATATACTGATGCTAGGAAGTTATAGTAACGATGAATACGAAAAAAAGCACTATATTCTGTTCAAAATTTAATTGTTAGACGTGTTATTTGCAAATTTATGAAAAATATTTACTGATTATACTTAAAGAAAAAAAACCTACTCATTCCAGATATAAGTTATAAATACCAAAGGCCAAAGAACATGTGATAATGCAGTTCGAAGCATTATTTACAGTAAGTACTATTATTGTTTTTAATATTATTTTCCCCAAATAAATGGATTAAAAAAAATCTGTGCATTTGGCGATTGCAAATTGTTTAATTGAAAGCATTATGCATCGCACTCGTCGGCAATGGTAGGCGTCGCACGTCTCCCATTAACTCGCTCGTAATATGTTAATTAAAGCGATTGCAGTAATTAATTAACAATCGCTCGCGCCACTCAGGCAAATGCAGGCAATGGCAAACTCGGCTGTGTGTCTGTGTGCCTGTGTTTGTTGTTGCGAAACGTCTTCATACGAAACGGATGAATGCAAGAGTGTGTCTTGCCTTGCCTTTACCGACAAGCAACATCTTACATTAGTCATAGATAGAATTGCATCGCAACTCGGCGAATACAGTATAATACAGTGCTGTGCTGTGCAGTGCCACATTTGCATAGTGCTTTTTCGCTTCAAATGTAGCACTCATTACTTGGTTTTGCTTGCATAGTGAGTGCATGGCGACATGCGTCTTTGTGCATAAGCGTACTTAAGAAGAGACCGCTCAGTGCAATTATAACGATGCGTAATTATCGTTTATGCTGGTTGAGACAACATAAATTCGTGTCTAGTATGTACGTTTCTACTTTGCAAACGCTTTAAATGAACTTTTTCTACATAACATTTTTAACATTTATAAGTTGTTATTCTTACTTCAGCCAAAAAAATCAGGTCAAATTTCTGTCTGTTGTAGAGCATAGAACGGTGTTAAAGGGTGAAGTTGTAACGATAGTTAATATAACGTTTTCCAGTGACATTTTGAGTCCTGTTCATGTTGTAAAACTTGTAAAACGGTGCATTGTTCAAAGATCACAAACTATCATCTGCATGAGATAAATACAACCCTGAAAAAAATTAAAAATTATGCACAAGTACAATGTCTATATGCTCCGTTTTACAACCCGCCTTCTCGGAAATCATTTAAAACTATGCACTCATATATAGCTTGCTGTTTAAAGTTTCTTTAGCAATTTCGCCAATTGCCTTATATCCGTCCGTCGCGTCGTCGGTATAAATGTATTTCGCAATCTGTACGAGTTTTATTGGCTCCTCCAAGTCGACACTCTAAGAAGAGTGGCAATGCCGTTAAATAATTGCATTGAAATTATAGCCAATTAATAGAATCACCATTGCAGTGGCAGCAGTAAGAGCAGTGTGCGTTTCTAACGAAAATTACAATAAATAACGATTACGTCAGGCTGAATTTGGTTGAAAATAAAAGTGAGAAACTCTCCGTTTTGGTTCGTTGAACTAACGAGCTACTGCTTGCACCTATTAACTAGTTATTTGTAATTTAATCTCGCGACCGTCTGTTGATTTTAACGTATATGTGCGACTCATTTAACGTTATCGTTATATGAGAGGAGATTACTTTCACGTCAAGACTTTATTGTTGTTTTTGTAGGTTGGCTTAATCAATTTTCAGCTTGCAAGTTTAGCCGTTGGTGAGCAGGAAAGTGGAATCTAACAACAATCATTAGCGCAGTTATTGTTACTGGGCATGGTGATGATTATGCAACGAGTGATCATCAACGATTTCCTGGCATCGTGTTGTTATCTGCATGTGCTTTCTAGTTAAATCATAATCATTCCGATTCATTATTGTACGTTCTCCTTCTCATTAAGTCGCATTCTATTGAATATATAAACATGTATAACTTTTTACAGAAAGTTTATGTTCCTAACTCCCAAGTTACTTAGACATGATTCTTTTATGAAGTCACTTAATATTTCGCCTATGCGGCATCATCAGGTATTGAACCTTAAAACTTTACAAAACTTTACAGTATTTATACAAAAATTTGTAACGAAATGCGTGTTAGGGGAGTGTTAATACGTAGATCCAACTGGTCGTTGACGACATTTTCTGCATTCTCTTTTATGACTCTTTTTATGTAAATTACTTCTAATGCGTTTAATAGTGCAAGATTTTTAAGTTTGAAATCTCGCAATGGTGTCCAAATGTTGAGAAATGTTCGGCCAAGACAGAGCACGGGGAAATTCCTGCAGCGTTGGAGATTCTCAAATGTTTTGTAAATTTTGTAAAATTTTGACAACTTACTCCAAGCTTGATGCAAGCAAATCAAATTGAGGAAGTGTATTATGTTATCAATCACCAATTTGGTAAAGTGAACGTCAGCCACACTCAAACATCACCGTGTTCTGTATTCTTGATGCTCTGTGAAATGGTGTTTTGTACTAACAAAACTATGCTGCTCTAAGCTGTCATGATTTATGCTTCAAACTGGCTTGAATTCTTTGGGTATAATTGCTATGTCGCGTTGTGTATTTTATTTTTTTGGGGGTGTCATTTTCGACATGTGGCAGCAGCAAAACACAGATGAAATACAGTCGAAAACACCCCAAAATGTAATTTAATACTTTCAAAATCCTTGAAATTTCGTTCGTTAATGCGAGATAACTTAATGCTGGAATGTTTATGACGCTTAGTTAACAGATTACTTAATGTTATTCTTCCATTTTCTTGCTGTTAAGGGTATATAAAAAAAATTGAAAACACTTCAAGTTAACCTGTCAACCTATAGAAGAAAAAAATAAACGGTGCATTTCCTAATTGGCAAATATTTTCTTTATTATTGATTGTGTTTAGTTATCATTGCCGAGAGGTGATATAGATTAAACCATTGGTAAACAACCATACTGATAATATCACTCTAATTAAAATGTTTGCCAGCGTTATTTTTAATTGTTACCGTAAAGCATTTCCTCAAATTGAAGAAAGCTTTACTGCTGTTTTTGAAAAATGGACTTAATTTCGATAAGCTTACAATAATAAATCGAAAGTAGAAATCATTAAAATGCCTGATTCTCATTGAAATTTTGTCAATTTCATCCCGGTGTTAGTAGCTTTATTCTTGTAAACCGTCAACAAACAGTTAGTATTCCCGTACGACGTAACGCTGAAGTGTGGCAGTGTAACTACTGTGCAATGCAGTGAACAAGCATAAGTGCTACACCGTACAACAACTACAGTTGTTGCATGTGGGTTTCTTCTTCTTTTCTTGGTAAGTTAGCTGATGGCGGACTGGCTGAGTGGCTTTTTCTCTTCTTACTCAGCCGGTTGTGGTTTGCACCGCGCGTGCGCACACGCGGGCCTCGTGCTACTTGATTATTATTGTCGTTCGCATGGCCGTTCGTTGCCGCCAATTCACTTTCCCTATTCAACAACTTTCTTTATACGGACGAAAGTGGAACGATTATGTGCGTATGGCGTGCTTTCAGAGCTCCACCGATGCCCAATATGAAGAAGCAAATGCATTTATTTCCCTTGAAATGTTGCGCTGCGTCCAGAAAAACGGGTGTGTGTATTCTTTATTGCAATTATTATCTCCAGCTGTTATGCAGTAGTCGTGCAGGAAACCCGCAGGAGATGGCTAGCATTTGTAAGAAAGCTGCAATTTGTCGTTTTATTTGTTTGTTTCTTTCAATTCTCCTTCTGTTAGCCCTGCTTGCTTTTCTTGTTTTTTTTTTTTGTAGGTACAATTGTAGCATGTTGCAAACTTGCTTAAACTTGATTAAATGTGTTTATCTTTATAACTTTTTACACAATTTCATTAATTATGTAACGAAATGCGTTTTGGTTTTTAAAACTTGACGTTTTGTTAAAAAAAAAGTTGACACTAATGTCTTGGCTTCCAAGTTTTCCAATAAACGAATAATTGGCAAATGCTCAATTCGTTGCATATATCTCACTCTAAGGACATCTTAAGATAGCCATCATTTAATCCGGTTCACTTATTACTCTATTCCGTTAATCAACTGTGCATACCGAAATCCGACATATAATTACGAGAACCACGGATTAAACTAAACCCAATTAATTATTTAATCAACAGTTAACCGACTTTATTTACGTATGTGTAATGTACGGTGACATTAAGTTGCGTGAGTGTGAGTTGCATGAAACACACGCACATGCGCACACTCGGTACATATCGAAAATCGTTTTAGTTTAGTTTTGTACACGTTTCTACCTTTCATCTTTTTCATCCTTCATCTCTGCTGTTTGTGCTGCGCCCAGCTAGATATTAATTCAATATTTTATTGCATTAATGCACCCCATCACCCCGACGCAATTGCGTGAAGAAAAGGTGGAAACACCTGCACGTTGCCGTCGCCAATGGGCGCGCCAGCAATTTAAGATCTCGACGTAAAGACGAGATGAAAATTGAGGACGGTCTAGGCGATTGAAAGGGATTTAGTTGGATTCCCAGACGTAGGGCGATTGGCCTTAATTACTCGCTTGAACATTTTTTTTTCTTAATCTCCATGTAAGCAACACAGAGATGACTTTAACGTATATGTATTCATTGTTGTTATTTTGGATAAGTTAAGCGCTACTATGTGGAAATTTTAAACAAAAAAAAATAAACGAATGCATCATGTTTATTGAAATTTTATTACAAAACGAAGCTAATCAGTCAAGAATAGAAGAAAATAGAATAAAGTTTGAATCGTTGACGATAATATTTTATAAATTTCGCTAAACATTCAAAATTCTATTTTGGGAAACTTGATGTTAGCAATAAATCGGGAATTTCTTGTATGTGTTTAGGAATTCCCTCTGAAATCGGATTAGGAATGGGCCAAACTTCTTTGACTATAGTAAATCCTCGCCAACTTGGCAACATGTGCAGCGATAATCTACCGGCTATTCCGAAAAGGCTAAAATTACAATTTCAATTCAAGTATTGCCAACCTAAAAGAAAAACATATTTACTTAATCACGTAACTGTATGAACAATATTTCGTCAAAAATGTCAAATATTTCTATAACAATTTAGTACCAAAGTTTTAAAAAAGTGGATTATATAAAAACAACTTGTATTTGTGGACGTAGCAGTTACCATTTCTGTTAGTTTTCAAATTTCTTTGCATGAATAGCACCACTAGTTACCCCAATCCACCGCTTTTTGTCTTCTTCTTAGTGTGCGTAGTAGTACGCTGTGCCCGTTCTTGGGATGGTCTGCACATGTTCATTTTCCCACGACTCTCCCGTTCGAGGCAACAAGCCGGAGAGGCAAACAAACCATCAAATCCCTGAATGTGCACTGCATGTGCAGCAACGCGGGTGTTGTTGCTTGTTCAATGGGGGTGCGAAACCGGTGCTATTCAGTTATTGAAGATGCGACGGCCACGTTTGTAAGATGCAAACAATGACACTGTCTTTCGATTATATAAATTGTATAAAAAAAACTCTATGAAACTAAATTAAATTTTGGCATTTTGCTGCCAAATTAGTTTGTTGTTTAAAAACATTTGGTATAAAACAAAATGTTGAAAAACACTTGTTGATGTATATGAGTCTACACTTGTGTGTCACATATTGTTGTGGTGGTTCAAGATCAGGTCCACATATTCGAGGGTTCCGTTGCGTCGTGCCCCATGAAAATTGGGGGATTAGGAGACACTTGTGCGTCTTGAGCGACCCCGGTATTTTCTTAAGACCTCGTCTCATGTTTGGATGGTTTTTATATCATTTATTTTTCCTCTCGAATGTTTACAGTCGACTGGGGTATGTTCACGTGTGGGTCACCCCTGCTTCACCCGAGCATTTCGTAAATGCCTAAATGGAAGATTAAAACAAGTCGCGTTGTCGAAAATGGGGTGCTGGCACACATGTAAGTTTTACCTTTTTTGCCTCTTAAACCTTAGTTTTTTTTTTATTTCACGATGTGTTATGTGAAGCACAAGAAGCAGCAAGTGGTTACGCTGACAAAAGCTACGAAAACCATAATAAAATTCAATTTTTACCTCTCTCTAAAACACATTGAATGAAAATTTGTTCAAACCGTTTAAAGAGTATGCTATATTAAATCAGACATAGTCAAACTTTTAGTCTCTTTAAAATAAAGTTAGGTAGGATTTTATTTTCATCCTGCAGAGTGTGGTAGATTTCAATACAGACAAGACAACAGGTTTGTAATTAAAATCGCTGTGGAAGTTGCAAATTTCATCGGTCGCGCAATTTTGTCTCATATACAAGCATGGATTTGGTTTCTTCGAGTTAAAATTACGTAGTACGCAGCAGGAAAAGTAGTCGCAAACAATAATCAGCAGAAAAGCAGCACGCGCCTTCAACATTCGACAAAGTAGGCATAACTATGAAAATTCTATTAAAATCACAATAAAATGAAGGTAAAAAAATGTTAGCAAATAAATGAAATTTACAGCCTCATAAAAAGAACATATTAATTTAATATCGCTGAGAATAATTTCATAACACAAAGTAATATTTACTTGAATAGCCTGCAGTGCAAACAGGACAATATATTACAGCGAGTGACGGCCGGAGAGTGATAACGCGATCCCGGCAGCACACACAACGCTGTTTTCGTGCAATCGCTTATTATGCGGTGGAATTATAACTCCTTTTTTTCGAATACTTTTTCGTTCGTGTACATGGATATGCATATGCAAGTGGAATTGTCTTATCAGCGTGGTTTGCTTCGCTACTCCTGCTATTCCATTGCATGACATGACTGCGTAAAATGTATTATGATAAGAACATTACACTCGCATTGCACAACTATGAGTGATGTGCGTGTTTTTTCTTTAAGAAATATCAAAATATAAAAAAACAACAATTTAAATATTTCCAACGTTATATCCATAAAACTTAAATATAGTTAAAGCCAATAAGTCAACATTGTTATCATTATAATATTTCCAAGTGATTTTATATGATGTAAGACGTCTCAATATTTAAAGGAAAATGCATTGTAATGCTTTGTAAACACTGAAAAATTAAACATGGTTTTAATTGAATTATGCTCAGTAATAAACAATAAAATTTACTTTCTGATTATGGCTATTGCGTCTACCCACGATAATGACACATTATCTATAGGCAAATTTGAATAATATAATCTTTATTAAATGTATTCAACTTGTTTTATTAGGAAAAAGGTTTTTCTGGATGTTTAATTAGTATAATCTTTCAAAACAAGAAAAAAAACTAAAATATATTTATATTTGTCGATTAACATTGCTAATAAATATCAATTTTCAAAAATAATGTTTCAGATCTTTCACGATTTTCAAATGTTTTTTTGATATGTTGCATATATTTTAAGTGGAGTTGCTTTTGGATAAAAAGATATCGCTACAATTGACAGGTGTTTAGCTAGGTGTTTCAATCATGTGTGTGTGTGTGTGTGTATAGGCGCTTAGATAAACGCCGATAAACGCATCTAAAAGTGAAAACAAGAAAACGTCAAAGAGGGGCAATACGTTCGTACGCGATTATTCAGGTGGTGCTTGCGTGGTATTGGTCTGGTCCGTTCAGCGTACATATTTGCACACGTTGAAGTCGTCGTTGTCGTTGCAAGCAGGCTTCAAGGCTAAACGCGAACATGTCGCGAGTTGCCCGATTTGCACGCCCAGTGTTGGACTTTTCGACTAGCATATTTCTTCCTCTTATTTACAAGCAATCTCATTTATCGCACAAAATTAAATTAAAACATTAGATTATTCTACTTAATTACATGGTTCAATCTTAAATAATAGGCCCTAAACTTTACAAAAGTTTACAACATTGCATTCAATGAATGCATTAATGACATTAATCAAGTCCAGCACTGGTTATTTGTGCAGCTTGTACTATAAAACGATTGCTATTGATTTGCTTTTTTTTCTTCTGCTTCTTTTTGCCGTTGGAATCGAAGTGTAAAGAATAAATTATTATTGATCTAAAATGGGATATGAAACAGAAACAATGTTTGCTTACGCGTATATCATCTCATTAAATTATATATATATGTAGTTTGCCAATTTTACGTTTCATGTCTCGTTCGACGTTCGGCGCAGCGTCACGGTTATAGGAGGAAGTATTTTGTTTTGAAGGTTGACCATTCTGAAAGTGGTAACTACCTGAGGCTGTTGTTTATATTTGCTTGAGGTATATGCATGTATTTTGCTCACATTGCTCATAAACAGTAAATCTGCGTTGGTTAATATGAAAGAGTGTTTGTGATTGTATCCTAGTCATGTCTAGGTAACTTGAAAATACAATGTGCATGTCCCGAGCTAATCTAGCTCGTTACATTCCCACTCCAATTGGGTGCACGTATCCAATCCACCTGGCGAATTACACATAGCGGTGCATGTCGCGATTTGATATCAACACCAGGAACTGGCCGAAAGAAGTTTTTTTTTCTTTTGTGTGTCGATTACGTTGCGGTTGTGCTAATTTAAAGAATATCCCTCCCCCCTTTGTTTGGCCCGAGGTCAAATTTTCATCTGCAATGTGGCCCGACTATCAAAATATTTGCTCATCCCTGGTACAGAGTGTACGTACAGATAGTGGCGTCCGTCGTTACGGTGCCATCTTGTACATTCGAGCATCGCATCGCATCACGTGGTTGGTGCCGGCCATTTTTATCGTAATATAATACACACGAACATATGTTTCCTCTGCTTTCTGTGGTGCTGTGTGTAGTGTAAACCATTTGGCTGAAACCGAGGATGATAGCACCCAAGCTGACGCGATGATTTTTGTGGTAAAATGATAATTATAATAAATAATACTCATTGTTTTCTGTACTATCTGAGTGAGAATATATTCTAAACAGAATTTGGTAATTATTGTTAGGAAATGTTATTATTAAAGGTGATAGGATATCATTTACATGTTATAAGTTTCTGGGCCCCCAATCAGCATCACACAAGATATTTACACTCGTCTTGTGTTGTGTTTTTATCATCCTTTGTTTATAATTGTCGAAATTTCTGGTTCAGTAATCATTTGATGTTTCCGGCAACACCTTTCTCTGCTCCGTTCTGCTCTGACCCTATCCACTACGGCTGTGGATTAGGAGTAGGCTTATAATCTGCGGCAACGCCAAATTACACACCCGATTTGGACGTGAAATTAATGCACACGACCGTTACACATCGTTAAACGTAATCATCATTGCGAAATACGTGTATACCGCGCGCTGAATTCATGCTGCTGCACATGCGCACACGATTCTGCGAGCAATTCAGCTCATTGCAATTTCATTTGCAATCTAAAACTAATCTACCAATTGCATTGAGAGTAAGTCAAGCAGGCAGGTTCAAATTAATGGCAGACATATAAGGTTGCATCAAATACTATTTGTTATTTCAATAGGTCCTCACAATTTGATTATAAATAATCATAAAAAAATAGTTGATTGTCTAAAGATAATTGTTTAATATAATCGAATAATTATATAAACTCGACTTTTGTAATTTTTCGCAAACCCACCTCTGCAGATAACATTATCCCTCTTAACTCTTTCACCCTCTATGTCCTCTATGGCACAGCGCCTTACATCAATCCTATTCAATCGGAAACTTCATTAAACCATTGGGAATTAAACCAGCTTATTACAACAACCGTTCACTACGCGTCATTACGAACAATAAAATCAAAGCAATGATTGTGAAGCTACTTATATCGGCCAAACAGGGCGATATATTCTCACCATGGGCTTGGAGCATATCAAAGAAATTGACGCGGGTTTACCCGAACAAGCAGCAATGGCTAAACGTGTGGTTAGCAGAGGACATCACTGTTCTATCACTAATCTGAAGTTTTTACATCCTGATGTAAAAGGCTATAAACTCAACATGCTGGAAAACATTTACATCAAACGCGACTTACACAAAAATATCCACCTTATAAATGACCATCTGGATTCATAAAACATTGTATAAATAGTCTATAAGTTTAAGTTTTTAAGCGAAGCGTACGTCGGACCAATTTGTAATAAACACGTAAAGCATCTATTTGCCATACTCCAATCGCCAGCCTTTGATAATTGTTTATTTTAAGCATTTTTACAATCTATGGGATACAAATAAAGAACAAACAATGATTACAAGCAATTGCAATCACAATAAATGTATAAATAATGAGTGTGTGCGAGCTTGATCGATATATTTAGTAAATATAAAATCATTTATTGCCTATGACACCTCTCAAAGAACGCTTGCTCCATTCACTATTAATTATTGCAGGACCACTGTTAATGAGGCCCCGAGTTCGATTCTCGGTGGGGATGTATATTAAAGTGAATTCTTCTTCTTATCAATAGTGTTAGCCTCTAATATGACTAATTACATTGAAAAAGAATTGAATAGAGCTAGTGACCATAACAGTCGATGCTCGTTAAAATCAAACACACAAAAAATTATCGCATGTTTATACCCATGCCTAACTACTTGTATGTATGTTTATTGTTTTTTTTTTTACGTTTACTCTAATCATTCAACGTACGCCTTGATCGAATATTGGAGGTGTATTCGACAACGTATCGACATGTTGTAAAGCTAATAAAAGTGCAAAACAAATGACAAATGACAAATGAAAAGATCAATCACATCTGCTTGTTTTGTATGGTAATATTTCGAACTATAAATAGCTAATAACAGCAACAAATGAGTGACAATTAATCCCAACTCGAGCATATTGCGCTAGCTTGCTGGTAATTACGAAACTGCGATAGGCTACTACGTTTAATTGGTAATACAGAGTGTTGTGGAATTTGCCAATATATAGCTTCACTAGCTAAATAAAAAGCAATATAAAATTGTTTAAAAATGAGTTATTTTGTTAAATGGAAAAGAAAATCGCGATTTTTCCATCTAATTTGCTGGCATTATTAAGTTTTCTTGGTGAAGTGATTATTATAAATGTTAAAAATTCTTAGGAAATTTATGAAACTTGTCAAATAATCTCTGGCGTTTCGCAGAAAACGCCTCATTGTGTACGCCGAGTGTGAACGCGTCTTCTTATCGACTGGTCCAAGTTCCAACATGTGCAACACTGCACTAATGACTCGTACAACTAACCAACTTGGTGCACTGTCGTTGCACAGCTTCTGACTGTTCTACGTCTGCATATCGCGCGTTCGTTTTGTCACCAGAGCTCTCCCGTCGAGTCCAGGCGACGACGATGACGGTGCAACAACAGGAAAAAAAGCAGAGCGAGATATGCGCTGTGCACCACAAACCATGTTGATAATAAGACTAATTATACTCATCAAGCCACACCACATAGTCATAAACACATGCGAGCGAAGCTTATGAGTAATTGCCACAACATCTTTGGTGTCATCAACTAGTTTCATAAACCTTTTTTAAAAATGTTTTCCACATTTACGTCTTCCAAAAAAAAAAACGCTTTATTAAGATATTTCAACTTGTCATGACGGTCATATTTCGTTCACGCTGAATGTAATGCACAAAAACACAAGACATGCCTATTACTTGTCAATTTCAGTTTTAACGGTTAAGTTAATTAACTTAATGTTTTAACCTGTTTTTTTTTTCTATAAGTTATTGTTGAGATGTAGAAAGTAAAAGTTAATCTTTACGAACATGAGTATTATGCTTAAACAATTTAAGGCTCTCATCATTTGAAAGGTGAGAAGAACTTCATCCAACTTTTTAATAAGGTTTCCTTGCCCCAACTTTCGATATTTCAATTAGACCCAAGATTATTATGGATGTTGTTAAAATAGATTTGATTTAATGAAACTTAACAATGTTTAATTAAATTTGATTTAACTTAAGTATGTTTATCTATTTACAAAAATGCTAAGTTCGTCAGTGGACTAGTTATATGATAATTCTAAATATTCAATATTATTATTGAAGCTAGCCTATAACATACCATTTTTATTTAATATTTAAATATTGAAATGGGAATCATTTCAGTAAATGATTATTTTTTGCAAATTGTTTGTAAAGAAAACACAAAGTTTGAAGAAGAAGAAAAGCGTGCAGAAAAACTGGCGTAATTTAGGTTATCGAAATCGAAATCGTTGAAATACTCACTCACGTACATACGCTCGAGTTTACAACAAATTGCGCGATTCTCGGTTGTGCCGAGGATGAGAGTGCAAAGTAAAAACGACGAGAACCAAACAGTTACGTAACCTTGTTATTATATTTTAGTAGCGATTCATGTGGATTCGTGCGAGTCGGTTTGGTTCGTTCGTTTGTACGAACGTACGACGATACGTTTTATTCCGTATGATTCTTCCTTGATTCCGTTGTTCTTCTCACTTTTTACACTACTTTTTTTTCTCGTTCACTTGAGCCGCATTTATTGCGATGGGAAGCACTGAAAGTTTTACTTTTTGCAGTGTTTTTACTTTCAGTCGATTTCTTCTTTTGTTTTCCGTAGTTTGGTAGTCTTCCGTTGTTGCAATAATTTGTATTGCTCTAGTTTAAGGTTGGTTATAAACAACGAGACAAATCTTGGAATCAACCTTAAATTTTAACCTTATACGACATAAATTAATCACACGTCTTAACGTTAACAAAGGTGACTTAACCTTAAATTGAATGTTTGCATCAAACACACACACACACAAAGTTGAGCGGAAAATGTTAATAAAATGAATTATAACGACATGCCTGGCGCTAATATTATAATATTACACGCTTAGTCGGTATAGAATTTGTCTTTTAAAAAACGAATGTATGATCAAATAATTGGAAAATACTTGCGACAATTTGCACGTCGCAAAAGAATACTTTCGTATGCTATACTTGGCTCTACTCATTGTGAACATATTTACAGAGAAGAATTGCACAAAACATGCGAGAAACTCGATATGAACGTACCGAGAACATATTCATAAACAAGAGAGCGAGCGAGTGAGCCAGCGCGCTAACATGTCTCACATTTGCATATTTGATTAACATTAGTTAACTTTTAGCACTTTCGGTCAGCGCAAACAGTGCTCGGTGACGCAAACAAGTACTAAATGCACTCGAATAAAAAAGTAAATGAAGACGTACTCTAATAACATTGCCCACTTTAAAGTTGTCGAATTTAAAAAAAAATACCGAAATATAGAAGACTATTATTGAGTGGCTTGAAACGTTACTTTAGTTAACCTAAAATAACTCCATGTTAACAACACAAATTAATCTTACTTAAGTTAATAATTTCACTTAACTCAAGCTGACTAAAGAGATTTAACGTTCTTTTCTCTCAGACTTGTAAAAATACATGTATGAGTGAAATAGGAAGTGAATATATTGTGAAAGTTGATTGTCTATGTGTTTTTATAGTAATTGATTGCATTTTGAAAAGTTGATATCGGTAGGTTGTTCTTGTCGTTATATTTACAAGAGAAACAGGGACATTTGCGGACGTGCAACTCGTCCGCCCACACCCACTCCTAACTGTTTACATGCTATAAACTTAGCAAACTGTACCCAACGATGGCGACGAAGAGTTTCAATGTAGAAACTGTTGAAGGTACAGCGATAATTATGATCATCCACACATACTTGTAAGTTTACACCTAGAAACGGCATCAAAGTCAATCCAATTGTAGCACTTTCTCAACAACAACAAAAACAGAGCAGCGCAGTGGAGAGAAACAAACAAAGTTGCACATTTGTTACCATGGGCGAGTTGTAATTAATACAAATTACAGGCATTTTTACTTTACTCAATCATTAATATTATCGCGGCAGGCATGTTGAACTCGCATCCAATTAAAGTTTAATGATTCCAACGGCGACGACGACGACGACGAAAAAATTGTTGTACATAT
>WSZQ02066634.1:1576-19944 GCA_019419845.2 Weissflogia rhopalogaster
TAAAGACAACTCAAAAAATGTGTTATTAAGAATCCATCTTAAGAACAACCGACAGGGCCAAAAAAGCATAGTAAAGTATTAAAAACAGTAATACGTAAAGAGAATGTATTATGTTCATGATATAATCAACAAATCAACACATATACTATGTATTGATTTATATGAAATTAACCGATAAATGTATGAAAAATGGTATAAAACTAGGTATAATCGATAGCTGCACAAAACCTATTAGAAAAATATCAATTCCGTATTGAAGTACATAAAAAGGGAAATAAATTGATGTATATGACATATTCTTCGATTAAGGGATAAGGGTGAAAAACCCCTATTGAAGTTCAGATTCATGGCACGATAAAACGGCTTATTTTAACAGCAGTATGAAGGTATTTCATCGTAATGTGATTAAAACAAGTTTGATACCATGAGAAAATAGAAAAGTTCGAGATCATTTCGATGTTTGTTTCATCTTCATAGCTTCATATTTAGTGTGAAAAATCTTAAGCAAAACTACTCCTCGAAAATTGCGAAAGAAGCACACGTTCGCATCTAGCGGACCCAGTGAATAATTTTGCGCACATTCGCCCACTGTGCGCCGATCGAAATTCGGCTACTTTCCCGTATATTTACCCTTAAACTTGATACTTCTATTCCCGATGACCTAGTTAAATCAATTTTTTATACTTATTTATATAAAATCAAAATTATCATATTTCTTCATCATAAAAAATAAGATAATAAGTTACCTATATACATATTCACGAGTTTAAATAAATAGTATTTACATAACATTAATATAATTCATTAATTTACTAATAATCTACCACATAGAACAGAATAAGATTATATAATACTTTATCCTCATCATTTACACGTTCGTGGGGTTTTAGAAGAGTTTAGTTGTGGTTATGTTGAATAGTAAACCATTCCCGAAAGAGGACTATAAATACCGCGGATGTGTTCGCTGATGAGGGATGAGCGTGGGTGTAAAACACACGCGCTTACCCTACGGACACTTTAATTAACCGGGAAAGGTAATTAATTCCCAGGGATGGCGCGCCGCTCTACGGACACTCCTCTGAAACGCCCTCTATTAACTATCCACGCTTGCTAGAACTAGAAGCGCCGATTAATTTCGCGTATTTAATTATATTATAAATTTCGGCCTGGTGAATTTAGTCGGTAATTAGTGTTATTTCCAGCGGCTAAAACGTTTAATAGGCATTTTCTTAATTAAAAACGAAGTAAACACGTTTATCTTCTCGACTTTTTTGTTTCGTTTTTATTTGCGGGGGCTAGAGTCAACCGCAGGCGTTGGTAAACAAACAAATATTTGTGTTACCGTAGGATTTCGTGGATAAAATGCGAAAATTCTCGTTTTTAGTACGTGAAAAAGGACAAAATGAGAAAATATAAAAAAAGATATGAAATTGAATATTGTGTAGCCTCAGGTTTTCATTTCGAGTAATATTAAAAGTTTTAGTCTTATTTTCAGAAATAAAGAAATAAAGAGAAAAATCTAAAATAAAACTGTTTATATATGATAATCTTCCTATTTAGGCATTAAATCAAAATTTCGATGATTAAATGTGAACTTTTTTGATTTTTCTGTAGACTTTCTGTAGCTTTTCAATAGATTTAAGAATTCTGCTAGGTTTGAATTCGGAATTATATTTTCAACATGCTCAGAAAAAAGAAAGTTATAATTATGTATACGACAAAGTTAGTTGAGTTAAATAGTGAATTGTGTTTTGCCTATAGTTGAACGTCAAATTGCCTATTTTATTTCATATAAAAGTCGAACAAATTATGTTTTCCTAATATTAATTATTTAAAATCTTTAGATTCAAATGCTACGAACTGTTTATAATCATGTAATGTTTATTCATCATGTTTATAATCGTTTAATTAATATTAAATTTCTTTTCAAGAATGAATGCATTTCTCATATTTTCCTATCAAGAAGAGTGTACACCATGACAAATGAGTTTCGCAAAACTAAAAATTAAGTCGGGTAAAAGATTTTTGAAAAAAAAAATCAAGGAGAAAATTCTAGGAAGCACATTCATAACGTTTGTATATTGGTGGCGCTCGAATCAAATGTTTAACAATTATTTTCTCGGAAACTATCAGGTAGTGCGTCCTAGGATTTTCACCATATTTTTTTTTCAAAAATCTCGTAGGTGATACTATTTTTAGTTTTGCGAAACTCATTTGACCGGGCATGGACTCTCCTTGTAAGTCATATTTATTAAATTTTCTTAACATTGATTACTGAACTCTACTGAGGATTACAGATTACTGAGGTTGGCTAATAGAAAATGTCAGAGTCAAGGACTTAAAATGTTGCCATGTTTCTAGACATTATGAACAAAAATCTTTAAAATCTATACAAATTTATCATAAGTAATGTATTCTAGATACATCAACAAACTGATTTAATGAAATAAATTTCAAATTTAAATCTGAATGTAAAATGTAAAGTATACAATGAATATATTTACGTCCCTACTCATCAGATGGCCATAACTATAGGCAACACTCTTTCAGGCTCATACAGGTTTCATCGAAATCACTTCGAAGTCAATAAACATTCATTTAAAATGTATTTGTCATTTAAAAGATTCTTCTTGTGTTTGAAAAACTTCGATTAAATAAATCTTACCATCCATGTCTTACAACCATACCAAGACACTGAACTATATATAATCAAATATCGAATTTATTATTTTCATTTAATTGGGAAAATAAAACTTAATAAAATTACTGACTACTGTAAGTAAGTGTAAAGCACTTACTTTTCAAAAATTAAGGGTCTCGAAAAACGGAATAGAACTACAGTGAAATCTATTTACGCATATCGTATAATATTAATATCGAATTTCGCATTATTGTTAAATTAATTATCTCAACAAAGGAGAATTTAACGCGATAATACACCCTCCGATTGACTCCCGGTAAGGAAATTGATAAGAGCATCGACTGGATGGGCGTGTTGTCTATATGCTTCGGCCTGTTTGTCTATCGATAGTCTATTGATGATTGCATTAGTTGGGCGAGAATGGACGATAATCGTTTTGTTCACGCCGGTGTTGCAGGAGCGGAAGTTTTTGTGCGCCGCCATCAGCGTAGAGCTGGCGGTCAGCGGTGTGTTCTATGCGACGCGCGCCCTTCTCCTACCTGGCCTACATCCGGATGGCGTCCTGCTGGCCCATTGCGTACGCACTCAACTGACAGCTACCATCACCATGGCGCTCGTCTTTGTGCCCAAGTTCTGGTATCAGCAGAAGCAGGTGCGATCGCTCGCACAAGAATATTCGTGTCGACTTCCTGTCGATGCGTTCAAGGTAAGTTTCTCTGAATTTCTCAGGCTCTTATATGATTTTTGGGTTGCATATTGTCAAATATTGAAATTTTTTCCATGTTTTTTGTTAATTATCGCAGATTTTTTAATATTCGTATTGAAAAATTGTGGAGAGCATTAGAAAGTAAATTATGTGATATTTTATAAGATTTTTTTATAAGATGTTTTTTTTTATAATCTTAGGGTTGCAAGTGTTGCATATTATAACGAAACAAAGTCTTGTTATGCTCAATTATGTAATAATGTTAACATCATCTTATTTTCGATTGTTTTTGCATCAATATTAGTTTCCTTATATAGTTATAGCGTTACTTTATTATTAACTAAGTTTTTGATAAGTATTTGATTCCAAAAGTTTTTATATACATTTTTGTTTGAATATTACGAGGTTTCAAATACTTAAAACACATTATTTTATGAGTGTCAGTAGTTTTCTTTGTGATTTTAGTTAATTAATAGTTTTTTTTTTCTGATTAATCAGGTTTCCTAAGAATAATTGTTGCTTGGTGATAATTTTAATGATATTAATCTATTTAAACGACTTACATGTATTCGTTGGGTAGCATATTATGAAGATTAAAATATTTAAAATGCTTTACTTTAATAGTATCAACAGTTTTATGTGTGTTTCGGTTTATTATTAGGTTTTATGAAGTACCTAGATACCTAGGTAGGTGTCAAAGTACTAACTATTAGAAAGGATTTAAAATATTTTACGCTACTTTTATCTGATCTATTGGTTGTATTTTATTATAATCAACGGTAAGTTTTATTTAAAAATGGATTGTATCCTATTTTATTCATATTGTAAGATAGTAGAAGCGCAAATTATAAGGATTTCATTTAAAAAAAATTAAAACAAGTTTTCAAACATTTCTTTATATACAGATTTTCGGATTGTACGAATCTGCATTGTGAGAAAGTTTTGTCTAGAAATTTAATAACAAGAGATTTCTGGCGATCAAGTATTGGAGTTATTCCTGTTTTGCCGAAAGGATAACGTTGAAAAGATTATGAAGCACCTTGTTAGGATGTTTGAGACGTGTGAACGTACATAGAGCGGTTGTTTCCCCGATTTGCAGATATTTATTCGTTCTTGCATTAGTGAGAAGGTAGAGGGCAGATGCATAATACAGAACAGGTAGACATATTAATTTTTAAACACTAAGGTGGTTGTACCAATTCAATCCAGAGTTCCGACTGGTCAGATTTCAGAAGAACTAAACGACTTCGTTGTTCTTGCTTGAAGGTTGAAATTTAATTTGAAGTAAATCATAACACCGGAATATTTGTCATTTAAGCCTACGAATGGTTCACGATTTGATTATTAATAGTTAGAGTAGGTGACTAATATGATGTACTCTCTCACACTCTCTCTCTCCCTCTCTTTCCATCTCTCTCTCTCTCTCTCTTGGTATTTTGACAATGTTTTGTTAATTTTCCACATCTCGTAATGAAGAAGTCCATGAATCAGCATACGCGGTCGACCCAATCATCTGGTTGTGTTTGGTTTGTTGTAGCTGGCCCACGTGGCGATGCGTTGTTTACCAATTCTAGTATCATGTTCATTCTACGCTCTTCTTCAAGCTCTACTCCATCGTACGCCCTGCACATTTACTTCTACCCTTATTGCCACACATCGCTTTCGATCCCGGAGGATGACACCGTTGATTGCCCGAAGTGTTATCATTTCGTTTGCTTGCATGATTTGATTGGTTTTGACAGTGCTTATTTCTTAATATAATATTTCTTAGTATAATATGTGTTTATAATAGTGTTAGAAATGTTAAGTCACTACAGCAACAGATGATGCAGCATCTGATTATGCCGAATAGACGAAATATTTTACGAAATTTTAACGTTTCTAGCGTTTATTTCTATTCGGTTATTCATAAACGACTTTATTACTTTAATACCATCAATTTCCCGATTGATTTGTGGTCCATCTGTTATTTCTGTCAATTCTTTTGGTCCATAATAAGCATTTTTTAATAACTTCTTCTTCTTCTTATGTTAAGCTGGTTAGATTGTGTTTTACTGGCGCTTCTCCTGGGTTATTGATGTCCAGTTATCGGACCATCTTTTTGGTGGCCTGCCGGTGTGGCACTTTCTTTGTGGTCTGCCCTCTTTCACCATTCGCGCGATTCTCTCGGTCTGCATTCCGTCAACGTGGTCGTTCCACGTCCACCTACGATTTTTTGTCCATCACACTATGTCTGGGACATTGCACCTCTTTCTAATATCGCTATTCCGTTTCTTGTCGCAGATGGTTAGTCCGCTTATTGCTCTTAGTGTGTGCATCTCTGTTGTTCTGAGTATGCGTTTGGTGAGGGTGGTGACCGCCCTTGTTTCCGCGGCGTAGGTTAGAATAGGTCATATGCATGCATTATTTATACGGGTTTTGCTAGATATAGACATGTTCCGGTTCTTCCATATAGAGTTTAGAAGGCATCCAGATATTCGCGCTGCTTTATTGGCCTGCTGTCTGACGTCTTCTGCAAGGTTTCCCCAACTAGAAATCCTTACTCGAAAGTAGTTGAACTGCGAGACTTGTTCAATGTTTGTGTTATTAATAACAATTTTGCCCTGATGGGTATTTAATAACTAAAGTTTGCAATAATTTTAACCCAGTTTAAAAAATCAATGAATATTTCCTCACTAGCATTCAATTTTTGATAAGTTAATCCATCAATTTTCAATCATCTATAAATTCCCCACCCCCACCCTACATCAAAACAAGAAATAACCGAAAAACCCCTCGACATATCCAATATCCGTTTGTGCTGCAAACGACAGCATAATCACGGGCCAATGGTCCCAAATGAATTAACACACACCAGGCACTAGGGATGGCTGACTGGCCCCGTTTGTTGAGGTCGCATGCAATTTGCAAATTGGTCAGCATCCGCAGAGAGCTGCGCCTGCTGGCTTGCATTCCTGCTGACTTGCACCCACAAATGCCTCTGCTGATTTGGGGTCGCCTGCCATCAATAGCCAAATACCCGAAAACAACACCGCTATTATTGTTTGTTGTTTTTTGGCAATGCATGCAGATTTGCCAAATGCAATTTCACTTGAAAATATGCACATTGCCCTTTCGTAATGAACGAACCATCGCTCTTATCGGTACAAAGTTGCGCAAATTATCTACATTTCATTGAAACTCGTAATCAGTAGTTTTATAAACATTGCCGTTTTTGATTATATTAATATCAATTTCATATGAATACGAATAGAATTTAATTATTTATGTTCTGTTTAATACATTTATGAATTATGCATTGTTTTAACTTCGCTGTTCATTTCAATGTTTATGCAAAAATTAATTGTGTTTTATTTCATGTGAAACTAATTCATTTAAATTTCGGTGTATTATTGTATGTTTTAAATGAAAATATACTACATTTTAATTTGAACAAATACAGTCAAGGAGAAATAAAGACGAGTCTGTGTTTGACTACATAATTGAAGTAAAACTAAAAGTATCCATAATTCTGCAACAGGGAAAATTTGATTTTACTGTTTTCAAATTTAAAGACTTTTTTTTCAAATACAGATTTATTTTAAAACATATTACATATTATTATCATCTGGGTACTTCGACAAAGGGTGTTAAAATCATTTGAAAATATGCTGCTTACGGCGTAATTTGTTTTTGAGAGAGTCACCAACTTGAAGGTTTTAGTCGCTTTGAAGAATGAAATTATATGCAGATTTACATTACGGGAAAGAAGTCGATCGAT
Organism: Weissflogia rhopalogaster; assembly: GCA_019419845.2. Lineage (NCBI taxonomy): Eukaryota > Metazoa > Arthropoda > Insecta > Coleoptera > Staphylinidae > Weissflogia > Weissflogia rhopalogaster. The sequence continues at coordinate 8,684 of WSZQ02066634.1, forward strand.
TCAATCGGCATCTATGTATACGTTGACAATATATCAAAAGCAAAAAGGTTATGTCATTCAGAGAAATAAATGAAATGAACCTGTTTATTAAAATTTCAAAACTCGTCGCTGGTCGGGAACACCGAATATAGCCGATTACTTACTAGCGCCATCTAACAAATTGGGTTGAACTAAACAATTTTGTTTCAAGGTCACTAATATAACATGTGCTTCTCTGTCTTTTGTTTTCTCTGGCTAGCATTCACCTACACCCTAAGCGAGCGTACAGGAGTTTCACTTCAAAAATTTATCAACCTATGATTATGCTCAATGACAATATCTATAGATATATCAATTAGTTATATATACTAATTATAATTACAATGAAAATGTTTGCAACTCATTAAACAGGACGTAAACGCACATGGTCCACTCACCGGAAATAACAGCGATGTGGAGATCGGCGAGGTGACACTCGCTGACATGTCCCCGGACGACATCCGCGCTGAGCTGAAGCGGCTCTATCTGCAGCTGGAGATCTTCAAGAGCAAAACGATTTGTCGCGACAATCCGCACATTTCGAAGCGACGCGGTGGCAGGAAGGCACAGCATCGTCGCTTCAGCCTACAGGTATGTAAATTCTCTATACCTTTCTCCATTTTCGCCCCCCTGAGTGTTCACCACCCTCTACACACCATCGCATAGTCAACCCCAGTTCGACCCTGTCGTTCGTAGGTAACTGTAACAACATTCAAAATCAACATTTATACATATGCAATGTTTCCTTTTACTATCTCTCTCATTCTGTCAATGTCTCTTTCTCACTCTATCTTCCTCTCTCTCTCTCTCGCTCTCTAATACTCTCTAACTCTTACACCCTGCCTGCTTAGGGAAATTGACTGTAAAACCTTTCCAACATGTTTTGAATTGAAATTTGATTGCTCAAATTAATGTTGTATAAATTGTAAATAACCCCCGTGTATTTCTGCTTTCATTTCTCTCATTGAATAGAAAAAGGGAAGTCGTGAGAGGGTAAGTAAATTCATACTCATTAATTATGCAAATATTACCGAAAAACGTACATTCATCATGAACAAGCATATGTAAAAAGTGTATTCACCACCAATTCATCATAAAATATTGGCTACATGGACATTATGTAACTTAGACAACCTATCTTGCTCAAGTCGCCTAAGATACGGATTATGAAGTTGCCTAGTTTCTAGGGTTTGACATCTCCAAATTATTTTCTATTTTCCTTTACCCATTTCGCAACTCTCCCATTTCGCATATTTCTCGTAATGCTCATCCAAAAGCACTTCAAACCTATACAAATGTCTAAAATCTATACAACCCTCGCTGCATTACTATAACAAGTGGTCTCACCGCTTAAGATATACGAACATTGCAAATATTTGCGATGTGCAATTCAAACACTGCTGTTGCTGGCTTGAGTTGCCTAAAGTTGCGATGCAACTTTATTAATCACAGCTATAAATGCAAAATATATGGAGATGCGAATGCAACTTGCAAATGAAATTCCCCCTTTTATTTAGCGAATGCTGAGCGCTGAGCGAACCGAAATTTGCGCCAAGAAACTCTTGTCGTAAAATCTTGCAAAGTCTTCGCGTCAAGTTATACGCGGCAACATATTGTCTTCGGCAACAGATTGTTCCAATAAAATCTAAGACCGTCTTATCAGACGAACCATGAAATTGTAACCATTTCATGTTTTCAGACGAGTTATTTCTAGTCTAATCATTTCCTTTATTAAATGGGAATTTATTGCATTTCTTGATTTTCTTTGAAATCTGAGCAAATGGTTACGAGGTTTGGTTAAAGAGTTTGGTTAGATGAGTTAATTTGATGCAGATTAGGTTAGAGTAGCGTAAGATTCTTAACCTCAGAAAATCTTATAATTAAATAGGTTAAGATATGATGTGTTAGGTAATCTTAATTTAGGTTAGGACTTGGACGAAGTTAGCTTGAATTTGTTTGAGAATGATTAGGTTATTAATGCTAGGACTAGGTTAGATTAGCCTGAGCCTCAGGATGCCCTTCAGAAGTAAAAACTTAATCTAATCAAGTTGATCTAATGAATATTGAGTTGATATATTGAAAGTTTCATATTTGTGCAATGCTTAGTTAATTGTTTAAATTTTTAGGTAAAGAGAAGTTGACTTGACAAGATTCAGTCACTTTATTGATCATCACAATCATTGAAATTTCGCGTGAAATTTGACATTTTATATACATCTGGCCCGAGACAGCACGTGATTATTTTAAAGAGCTTACAAGAATTCAAACAAATAAGATTAATAAACGTATGTGTAATCACTACTTGCATCTGTCCCCGAAGTACGGTTGGAGATTATACCTCGTTTTCTCATGCAATTTCCAGCTTCAAATCCTATTAATCTAACATTTCGCCAAAATTTAATGGGATCTAATACAACAACTCATTAACTTAACAAAGTTAAAAGTACAAGAATTTATTTAATATTTAATATCTCAATTAATTATATACATTCCCAACATTAAATTGAAAAAATACAGTTAAATGATTTCCAGCCTGTCCGAGCAAATCACACATGTGACATATGTGAGAAAATACCTCTTTGCAAACTGATGCGAACTCTTACCGTATGTAGATCTCTATGTCACTACGGTGTCAGCCACATTCTGCAACCGTTCCTTGCAGTTTCGTAAACGAGCACAAAACAGCAATACAAAAGCAATCTAACTGCACTTTTTTGCACCAAAGTCATGCTCCTTACACCGTTTACTCCGGCAACCTATTAGTACTAATTCCATGTGATACGAATGTGATCTGTGACTAATCTACACCATTCTATAAAAACACGCTCAGCTCTGTTAAGAAGGTTACACAGACGTTGTTTGAGTGGCTTGTCTCGAAGCAATCAAAGATTCATATTATTTAGATATAAGAACAATAATACTCATAAGATGAGTGCTGCTAATTTGGTTTTTGTGTATTCTTACGTGGAATGTTCTACTAACGGGGCCCCGGTAATGATGCGTAATAACAAATTTATCGCAGAGAACGCAATGCGGTAGCAAACTTGTTAGCTGCATCCGCTTCGCGACTAGAATGTAAAAACGATCAGCCCAACAACAGCTACACAGCTGCGCGACTGCAAATTGTATATTAATTTAATCATAATTTAGCATAACCTAAAATTTTATGTCATCTTTCCTATCTACTATATATATGCAGCCAAGTGTACATTCAAATTAGTTTAACCTCACCTATATCTCTTTATTATACCTCTTGTACAACTCATATTTAGAAAGTATGCAACCAAGCATACACAACTCTGAAAAACCCACAACCTTAATGTTTTTTCTTCGTTTCTGTCTTATCTAGAATCTTTATGGAAAGCATCGTAATCAAAAACAACCAGCGCCAGCATCGCAACAAGCCGTAGAGTTGGAGATCACAGAGGCTGAGCCGTCGCGCACACCTGAGGACTCCGTCTGTAGTGTTGAGGGTCCTAACAATGTCTACGCCGATTTGCAGGCGGCGACGACAACGTCGACGGCTCCAACCACCGCCGCCGCAACATCCACGGCGGCGGCAGCAGCTACGTCGGACGGCACAGGGACGGCGGTGACGTGTGCCACCAACAGCGGCAGTGGGGGTGCGACGGTGACGTCGACCGTGCTGTAATTGCTCGGCCAAGCGAGTGTGTGTTGAGAGGGTCGAGTGCGTTTTGTTGCGCGCTATCCGACGAATATCGGCGTGAAAATGTGGCAATGTGAGAGATAAACTTGGTCATTTGATGTCCAACCGTGGTGTGTTTGTGTGGGACGTTCAAGTTTGTGCGCACAATGCAGTTTGAAGAGAGCACACCGAGTTTGCGAGATTGTATGACAGCGGTGGCAACTGACAACGAGTAATTCTAGTAGTGAACAATAGCGTATGCAAAAAATGAAAAAAAATTTTTTTTTAGACTTCTGATTCTAATTTAACCTATTTTTACCTTAATCGTATCTCTAATTTCAAATCCCAAACTAATCAAAACCATTATTCTATCCTCAGTTTCTACCCTAAACCCAACCCCTATTCCTACTCCAACCCCAATCAAAATCCCAGGTCTAGCCTCAATCCCAATCCCTAGTTAACAATCTTATCCCAATATCATTCCCAACCCAAATCCGCAATAGTTATCCAAATCCCAAGCCCAGCCCCAACCCCAACTGCAACAACAATATTAACGGTCAGCCCAACTTTAATTCTAGTCTCAACCTCAATACCAATCCCAACCCTAACACTCGAACACCCTTCCCAATCCCTAACTCAATTCGAACTCCAATCCCAATTACAATCACAATCCCTAACCCAGAACAATTTTCAGTCGCTCAATCAACACCAATCTCTCCCCCAGTCCCAACCCCAACTAATTGTCAGTTAAAGTGAAATTGTCAGTAAAATTGACAGTCTAAGAAATGAAAAGTATCTGTAAATAAAATTTTAGTTAAATCTTCATAACTTATAAAAAAACATTAAAAACCACATATCTGTAAATAAAAGTAAGTGAGGCAACATTTCTTTCTTGTATGTTACAAGAAGATGTGTCTTTTAAATCAGGCTTTATTTAATTTAAACTTTTTGGGCACTACAGGGTCTCATAAAAATAAAGCCACATAAACCAATGCGCACATAATAAATGAATCTAATTAAAACTGATTAATCGACATTAAGATCATTTGAGACATTCACGCACACAATTCATGAATGTAATCGCAAATTGCGTCGGCGGGTCGCTGTAGGTGTGGTGTTAACACGTTGTTATTAGCATAATCATGGGAATGTTGAATAATCATTTGAATATCCGTGAGTACGATGTACCTTCTTTTTTTTATATAATTTATAACGGAAGGTAATTTGGTGAGAAAATATTAATTTCATTTAATTTTTCTTTACATTATTTATAGACATTTCATATGAATAATAATATATAATAAACTGTTTGTCTTACAACTAGTTAAGTCACATATGATATATACGGATTATTATAACAATAACTCTCTTCACGTTCTGACCTGGTACTTTGTCATATTATGATATTTTGTGTCAAAACGTTATAAAATGTTGGATACCGTATCTCAACGTATTTCAAGATGGCTTAGGGTAGGTTCAATCACGTTATGGCCCACGAAATGGCCTTTTAAGTCAATTAATCGTACTCAAACCTCAGTTTATGTCACGTCACAGTTGCTTACCTTATTAGACCCAATATAACCTTATTTATAACCATTTATTGTAGTTTAAAGATACGTTATAGTTAGTTATATCAGTTATATCATATCACTTAAGTAATTGCTATCAATTCTATGTCATTCTGCGACATATTAATTCACGATATCACAATATCTTTACATCAACATTTAGTAATCTGCCACCACCCTTCACGTCTCTTAATACAACTGTGCCTCGTGTGAGTTTGTGAAACGTCACTTTATCTATATTATCTAACCTCGCATAACCTTACTTGATTCCACTTAATATCGCCTAACCTAACCTCACTCAAACTCAACTCGCAAATATAATGTTACGATACTTTTCGTTATGCCACGTTTTATCTTGGCTCACCTAGCCTAACCTCATGTCATTACACGTCATATGAATTTCATGATGTATCAACATGCCACATTGGGTAGTACGACCTCACGATATTTTACAGCACAACCTTAAATTTTATCTCATCATCTCAGATCTCATTCAATTATCTCAGGTCAGTTTGGAACACATTAACATTATTTCCGTCACCCAATCTCATTTCGTCTCACGTCAGAATATAGGACATCACTTTATCTACCTTACCTGACATCACAAATTGCATCTAACTTTAGGCAACCTCTTCTAACCTAACCTAAACTATCCCAAATTATCCTAACGTAACCTAACTTTTCTACCATAATCTTAATATCCTTAACTATGCTAACTTAACCAAACCTAACCTCAACCTAACCTAACTTAATCTAAGTTAGCCCAACTTAACCTAACTTAACCTAGCTTAACCTTACTTAACCTAACTTTACCTAACTCAGCCTAACTTAACCCAACTTAACCTAACTTAAGCTAACTTAACCTAACTTAACCCAACCTTACTTAACCTAACTTAAACTAACCTTATCTTATCTAACGTAACCTAACTTAACCTAACCTACCCTAACCTACGCTAAGCTATCCCAACCTCACCACACTCTGTATAATCTTTTGCTACCCCTCTCTTCATAATTTACCCAAAATTATCTTCACTTCATTAACTATCCCCTCATTAATACAAACCATCCACTTGTGTTCAACCGAATGTTTAATAAACAATCCTATGGAATCTTAATTTGTATAACATAGATAAACAATGATTGCCGGCGTAACATCAATTCCACCACAGCAAGCACTGAATGCTGAATCCTATACCCAGCTCGGTACGGCGTTGGAACGTTGCCAAACACGACAGCATGGGATTAATTAACCGCCCGCCGACGCAATTAATACAAAATAGACACTTTGGAGCATCAATTACGCGAGTTTATTACTCGCCTCGGTACCCTTCTGCTCACATCCCAATCAATACAACTATCATTACTCTTAATCTGCACTCATCCTGCTGCCGCCGCCACAAACGGCATAAAACGAAGAAGAAGAAAAAAACAACCTAAAAACTAAACCAAATAACGAGAAAAGAATCACTAATCAAAACATATTTTTGTAAATTGAATTAAAATAATAGTTTTTACTAGCGATAGACAAAATAGACATATGTACAATTAGTAATCAGAAGAACTATCATTAAAAGAAGAAGCACAAACAAAGCAACTGCAAATTGAATTAAGTAAAAATAGATAAGTAAAACTAAATAAAGATAAACAGATTAGATAAATAGATGAATACAATTAGATTTAGAGAATTAAATTTTAATTAATCAAAATTGTCGTCATCGCAAATGTTTTGCGATGCGATAAACGAGAGAGGAAAAAACGCAAAAAAACACGTCCACGCATTCGTTGTTGTAGTTGTTATCGTATTGATATTAAACTAAAGAAAAATGCTGATAAATATTAATCATAGACGTAAAAAAACTAATCAAAGTGAAGAAAACCAGAAGAAAATGTGTATAAAACCTAGCTTTAATTCGTTTTTGGCTTTCTTAGACGATAAGGGACCAAAAACCTGGCCAAAATGATTGCTTTAATTAGATTTAAACCGAAGAGATAAATCACTAAATGTTGGCGATAAAATCTTAGCGTAATTAGTGTAGTTAGTGTAAGATAGTTGCAAAATATTTCGTTATAATTTATAATCAAATTAGATGTACACACACGATACAACAAAATGTGTTTATTGTTAGTAAACATGTAAAAAAACACACACACACAAAGGGGAAAAGTTATGCCTAATTATAGTAGTTCATAACTCGAACTCGATTAATTGCGAGTTAGTTCAACTAAATTGTAACTCAAATTAGTCAAATACATGATAACAGATAAATGAACAGCTGTTATTTAGTCAGGTTATTAGTGGATAGTGTAAAGTGCCGTAGAAAGGAAAAAACGATACTAAACATTAATATAATTATTGATAATTACGATCATTATTATTCGATCAATTCTAGTGGTTTTTGCGCTCCAAATTTTACTCCTAGCTGTTGAATGCATTATTTGTTAGTTTGAATCACGTTCAATGAATATGTACATGCTGATTGAATATTTGTGTGCCAAATATTACACGTTTTTATTGTAATAAAAATGTATAAAAATGCCCTGTTTTTTTCTGGGGTAATAAATTGCTTAATTTGGAGGTGTCCAAACTCTAGGCTATTGTATCCGCGGATGATTCTTTTGAAGCCGCCCTTTACTGTGGAACGCATTTGACATAGAACACACACACATACCTCATATATTCGTATTCTATCTATACTTCTCTACCTTGTTCCTCTCCTCGACCAGGAATTGCCCAGTCCTCACCTAGACTGGGCAATTCCTATTATTTATATCTATTCACCGGTCCCCAATTCAAGATCTGGATTATAATTCTGGTTGTGCTAACTCTTACAGGACTCTTACCAGAGCTATTCCTTTATTCCTCTGCCTATTGCCCGCATACCTACCCGTCTTCATTAAATCCCCTAGCGCCAATCCTGACAAACCCACTGATTTATATGCCTTTCTTCTAGTTACTCTTCGTATGCACCACTCTCTAACCGCCTTAACTAACCTTTAACCTAATCTACATATTTACTAATCTAACGTTATATAGTTTTATTTATCCTAACCTGACCTACCTTAACCTTTTTTTCCTACCGCGATCAGGGGAAGCCCATTTACAGCCGAAGAGTGTGGGGGTTGGCGGCTCTCTGGGTGCTAGTCCGTCCATACCCACCCCCTTCGTCCCACCCCTTCGTCCACTTGACGGGCCCAGCTCGCCCGGACCGGGAGATACCCCCGGCCCTAGTTATGTCATCCCCCCGTAGAATCGCCTTCTCAGCATTACTTCACAGCGGAGGGTCTGATTTCGAGTATTCAGTACCAGTCTGATTCGGCTTCTAATCGGGCGATATAATGCAAGCCACATACCCAGTAATTTTGCCCCATGCCTCATTACTCTTCAACATTACAGAATTGATGTTTCCTACGTGGAGCACCCCCCTTGTGTTTGTCAGATTTGCACGCTCGAGGTTGAATCTTTCGCATTGGAAGATTTCGTGTTCTGCTATATTAGATTTTGGTAGGTAATCGTTGCACAGTTTGCAATACCCATCATTTGCTTTGCCGATGCGGTGGAGGTGTGTCCTGAAGCAGCCATGTCCAGTTAAAAACTGGGTAAGGTAGTGCGTCACCTTGCCGAAGCTTCGTGAGTACCAGGGTTCCAGACATGGGATGAGACTATATGTCCACCTCCCCTTTTCTGCCTCCTCCCATCGCTTCTGCCAATTCGTAAGGGTCCTATTTTGACCTACCTTAACCTATCTAACTTACCCAAACCTAACATAATATAACCTCAGTTTACCTAACTTAACCTAACCTCGTCTAAATATAACCCTAACCCTAACTAACTATAACCTAAACTAACCCTGTCTCGTCTAATCTAATATGTCCTAATCTAAGCTAACATAATGTTAATGTTAACCTAGTTTTATATAGTTTCACCTAACTGAACGTTAACAAAACATTACCTATCCTAACCTAACCTAGGCTACTCCAAGTTATTTTCAACCTCTTCACCTAATTCAACTAAAGCTAAACTAAGCATTTGACAAGGTGAGCTCCGGTTGTGTTGTAGAAGTCCTCATCAACTTGGATCCTGTTAAAAACCTGAGTAAAGAGACAACATTTGCTCATAGTACTCAGAAAACTAGACGGGTAAATATAGCATAGTATTTTTATGTACAATAAGTTGCCTATAGTTGTGTTACATAAATCATCTTCAAATAAGCTTTCTCTCTTAGTTAACTAGGAAGTATTCTAAGAAAATAACTGAAATCAGCAAAATAAAATAGTAAAAACTACAATTCTTGAAATTACCAATCCAGAAAAAAAAACAAGAAAAGCTAACATGTCTACAATCTATGGCTACGCATACGCAGTAAACTAAAACCGATTACGATTATTACCCGCAAGCGTCTCGGACGTGCATGCAGGAAATTTTCTATTACCGAGATTTCCAAAGCGAAACAAAACGCTTCCTCTTACTTTGTCCCTAAACGATGTTCGACTTAAGTTAAGCTATATTTTCTCCTCTCTTGGAATGGGAAAGTATATATAAATTCAACGCAATTTCCGGCAATTAAATGCAATGCATGCACATTAGTGATACAGGGGAAGAAAATAATAATTGTCGATTATTGAAAGTTGAACGTACATTTAAGTAAATTTTTATCACGCCTAGAGGTCATAAGTAAGGTTTTATCAGGGATAGTTATTCATAGGAATTTCTCTCATACTTTCCAAGTTCTTAATCTATTTTCGAACTAAATTTAGAGGTACTTCATGGAAATAACAAGGAATACACATATTAGACAACTTTAACAACACTTACGTAATTAACGCACTTAGTTTAGGATAAATTGCATTTGTTTGTGAATTCGAAAATACTCTAGGCGATACTTGAACACTTTATAAGTACATTTGTGCATGTGGCATTCTATTTAACTGCAAGTCCTGCGCTAAAACACGTTTTATCTTTAATGTTTTGTGATAATTTCCCTTGGTTAATTTGCAATTGCCGTATTCAATTAGTTACGAGTTCCAAGCAAACAAAAAAGGTAAAAATATTGGCAGGGTGAGGTGTGTTGTGAATAGTGTAGAAATTAATTTCGTTGATGTGTTGTTTTTGCGAGGGATAGATAGATGTACGCGAGTACATGTGTATTGCGAGTGCAATTCGCAATAATGCCGCCTCAGAGGTATAATATTCGGTCGTAAAATCAGCGAAAGATTGGCCGTAACGATCGCAGTGAACGTGGTTACACTCTTCTAGGCGATTGTTTTTACGTATAGCAAAGAGAGAAGCGTTTTTTCGTCTGGAAAATGCTAGGAAACGTCGTTAAAATTCCAATAAAATGATAAAGATATGCATATTGATGATTATCGTATTGTCGTAATGAAAGTTTATGTTGTTTTATAAGTGGCTTAGTGCAGATTGGCTTAGCGCAGCAAATTTTGGTGATCCATTAACCAAGTAAACTAAGAATTAATTGTTCTTCTTTAATATAATTAATTAACTTATGATTAAATAAATTCATATTTGGAATTAACTGGTGCAATGCTATGCTTAAGAAGTTGTCTATTTTTTGCTTCGTTCATAAGGTTTGACAGCTGCGTTTTTTAACATGAAAACTTTAAATATCTCGAGAAATATACCCTCTACGAAAAAATTGTAGGTAATCAAAGAGTAATGATCGTATGAAAAAAAGTATGATCGTGGTATACTCATACTATAAATGGGTACCCCTATTTTTTAATGCATATTCGAATTGTACGACTAAAAGTAAGTAAGATTTGTTCGAAAAATTATTTTCGTAGTTGTTTCTATAAATTGTATGAATTTATTTTCCAATGTAAAAATCGGGCTAAATTATTTTCTCGGCTTAGTACACAGTTTATTGTTACAGATATACCTGGAAATGGACGCAGTGAATGCTCAAAATGATGCCCGTCGATTTCAGTGCACGTGCAAGTAACCCTCGATTAACACGGTCTCAAAAACACGGTTTTGAATATGGCGATTATCGGTGAGATCAAAACATATAATC
>WSZQ02066645.1:0-16106 GCA_019419845.2 Weissflogia rhopalogaster
CCTGGACCAATCCGAGCACACTCCGCCTACCACTCTCTTTCTCTCAAGACCTACAAGGTGTGCCACTAAACGCTACCTTTAGGCACAGCTTTGCTCAAACATCGCCGACGCACATTTCGCCACTCGCAAGCCTAGTCGCCCGATCTGAACGTTTACTTTAAGGGAATATTATAAATATCTATTAAATATATTTTTTGATAAACACATAATAAAAAAAAGATATAATAAAATATAATAATATTATAAAATTGAATATTTCTAAAATATGTTAATTTGTTTAGATTAATCTGAAACTATTAGAACTATCTAATAGTTGTAATTAACGCATTTAGTGGATTTAAGACCAATATTATCTAGTCCTTTATTATAACTTTACATGGACGTGACTAAAACTCTCAATTAACTAAAGTTTGTTGGTAAAGTTTGGCGGGCTTCGAAACCATTACCAATACCATCAAACAATAGAAGCACAACCCATAGTTATCCTATTATAAGTTGTAGATTGTTACTAATAATACAGCTATACAGTTTTATTGTTGCTTGTGTAATTGGAAGTTATGTGATATCCGCATGTGATTTATGATATGTACATTTTGATGGGAATAATCATATTGACTTCTGGAAATTAAGTGTTAAATTTTGTTGCTTTATATGATTTTTGTTTTGGACTTTGAAAATAGGCATTCTTATCGGCCGGCGACGTTGGTTCGCGACAACAACTGTTGCACAATGAACACATTTCAGTATTGTGTTGGATTAAAAATTTCCATTCATATCGCACGGATACCCCTACCCGTAGAACACGTACTTCTAGGCAAGGGAATGCGTGAATTTGTGCATTTCCACAAATAGCATCTATCATTAAATTTGTTTTTAAACTAAAAAGCTAATTAAACTTTTAATTAACATAATTAACAACATTATAACGGTAATCAAGCAGATTTGGCAAATCCCTCGTATGCACACTAAAATATATTTATTTCTAGCAAATATATACCTCCGTAATTTACACAAACGCATATTTCATACCCTTTTCATTCAACAGTTTCATGAATATGAAAATATCTGCAGTCTATTTGCATTTATACAAAATTTACATTGTTAGTTCAGAAACTTGTTAGTTCAACTTGACTCATGACGAACTCTGTTTTTATTCCTATTTGTTTGTTAATTAATTAACATACAATATGTTGAATCATGAAACTTTTTCTTGTTATTAGTAAAAACATTTCAAAGTTTCCATTTCAAAGTTGACTTTTTGGTGGGAATGAATGCGACTGGTGCAGCGTCGGTGACGTTGAGTTGGCAAATTGAATTAATTGTCGCTTCCTAATTGGGAAGGCGGCGCTGCAATCCAAATTTGCGCTAACAAAATTGTAAATTATTGCCGCGTCAGGAAACAAATGCAAATTAAGGGTGTGTTAATACAATACAGGAAAATATGAAAATGTATATTACCCATCGGTGCGTTTTTGGTCTGGTGCGACTGCAAATTAGTCGGCAACAACCGAGGAAGCAATTAAAAGCGATATTAAATTAAGTGTGCAATCAGTCAGGTAGGTAGAGTGATTTTCATGTAAAACAGAAATGAACAATATCTTTTTGATGGGGAAATTGTGGCTATGTGAATGTGAATGCTAATATCATCTGTTAATTATTAAATTACAGGATGAGAAATAATCCTTTACAAAATTGTCCCTCATTGTACTTTAAACTACCACTTCCAGTAAGAAATAAAATCTCTTCAATGAATGAACAGTGCACTAAATTTAAAAGGTGTACCAGGATGTCTTATGAAATGTCCTCTCGTTGTTACGTTAATTGTAAAAAGCCACGAGGAGCGTCAATGGTCTGTGTTCGACTGCGTCAAATTTTTCTGGACATCAAGTGAGAACATTAAATCTACGTGTTGGCAACATGTAAACATTTTGTTATGTCATATTTGGGTAATATAGGACCCTCCTTAGCCTTTATAAAATTCTTATGCCCCCATAAGCGTGCAAGCGGGTGAATATTATATATTTGTGGCGGTCGAGACCACACTTTTAACATGTGTTAGTTTTGCATATCTACTGGTATTTTTCCACTGTATTCTCTTAATTTCAACTCTGCAAATCGGGGAATGCCCATTTCCCCGAACGCACTATTGGGGCTGTAAAGTTGTGAAACCCAATAAACATACGAATTTCGTAGTTTCAAATACACAATAAAGAGGTCTGAATGTTTCCAAAAACTGACCGCGCTATTAAAAGAGAGAGACTTCCCATCGCGCTCTCTTTTGCTACCACCCGACATTGAACAGTTTGTCCCTTCGCCCGAGCTGTGCACGCTTTTCACGCCTGCGCGTCGCCGGCCGCTGTGCCACGCGCGTATCATTGCTTCGTGGTTTCTTTGTCATATCTTATGTATTAAAAGGAAATAAATGCCAGGTACAAGATATTATCCATCCTTGTCGTTATCGAATCGAATATCACGCCTGCATATTTCCACGGAATAAAATTTACTTATCGGGAAAAATATATTAATCTTTTTAAAAAAGTCAGACAATTACATAGTATCTACGCATACTTCAAACACACTTAATCGCTGATATTTTCTCACGATAATTCCCTAATTCCGCGTATTCTCAATGCCGGGTGGTAGCGAAAGTGAGCGCGGTGCACAGTTTCTCTCTCTCTCTCTCGGCCACGCAGAAAACCCGAGTTTGCAACACTCAGTGCATATATTATTTCTTCAGTGTTGTAAACAATTAACTTAACAATACAGATACGGTCATCTGTACGTGAAAAGTCAAGAGGATAAGTCAGTTTCGGACTTTCGGGATATAGCCCCGCAAATCTCCAAAACCTACACATCTGTTTATATTCTCTGCATGCCTTCCAAGCACGGGCATATCTTTCTCTTCGACCCTAGCGCTCTTTCTCTGTCTTACTTATACTATCCTTCCTTTTCTAAACCACCATTGAGGTCTTTATATCCTTTACCTCGGGGACTTGGTTTTCCGCTTTCGAACGAGCATCATCACTGCTCCCTTCGCCTATCTATTGTGTTACTTATATCTACAGTTATTTGTGTGTTAATAAATCTATTTGTTATTCTTGCATCAATTGCATCATTCACGTAATCAACGACACACCGTTGAATATGTGGGGTTATTCACATAACTATACAACTAAGGACTTAGTTTTCATGGGTAACGGAAATTAAGAGGATTCTGTAATCGTCATCGTTCTGTTTGATACTAGGTAAATTTCTTCCACACGGGGTTGACTAGCGACCCCTGTTAGCTAGTAGATGTATTGAAACAAAATGATAAGGATATTATTCTTAAATTGCAGTGTTTAATTTGAGATAACAGATTTTGCCTTTGTATCTTCATATACAACAATGCCCTAGAGATGGCTCAATAGGCCACAACAGATAATATAATAAATACTGATATGAAACGAAACAAATAATTCGAGGGCTTAATCATAACGATCCTTTAACAATAAATTATTGACAGGAAATAAATTAACCTTTTCATTATTTTTCTTGGTTCTGTGCTAAAACTAAATCCAACAAATGTCGTAAATCCTATTATGTTCAATAAAATATTTGTTGAGTATATGTTTTATTAGAAGTATATGAGTATATGAAGTATATGAGTATATGTTATATTTCGAAATATTCAGGTTTCAAGTTTATGGAGACATCTACCGAGCTGTAGCTTTACGAATCTGAAAGGTAAATAAAATGTTATCTTGCAAGGAAGAATTCTAGTCCTTTGAGGTCCTTTCGGTCCTTAGAGGACGAAATAATTTGCTTTATATAGCTTAATGTCCACTAGATATATCTATTCATACAAATAGGAACAATGTTTTTTCCCTGAAAATACCTCTATTCCTTCATTTACATCATTCATCCAGGCCGTTTTTATATACCACAAACAATGCCCACAAAGCTAATGATATTTTTTTATCTCTGCATCCGTACAAAACGAGGTAATAAACCCTAAATGTACAGCGTAAATTTATTCTTATTTAAGGGACTGCTTTCCGGATACCAAACAAAAAGTTATAAAATAGGGTAAAAACCATCTAATGGGGTGGTCCTTATTGATGACCCTATTTAAATTTTTAAGCCATAAATAACAGCAGTAAATCCTATTTAATTCAGTGCAATTGTAAGATAAAATAAGTATTTCTTGAAACTTTAACAATATCTAAAAGGAAATATTGCAATACCTAAAATTTGATGTTGAACTATGAAATACATATTAATCCCCTAAAACTACCGCAAACAAGCCATTCTCTTTGCACATGTGCATCCATGACATTGTGTCCTAAGTTAGAAATATTAATCTCGTAAATTATCTCGGCTTGAGATCAGTTACAGCACGAACATTATGCATTCAACCTGGAGGGCTCAACCTGTCGCATCGTTTGGCGACCCGTTCAACATCCCCGAAAATGCGTCAACAACTTGCACCCGCAACCATCATAGCCGCGAATACTTCGGCAAACAAGGGAGAATTTTGCATATTTGTGCCGTCAAAACCGCGCATACCGAAGTGTATCTCGAACTGCATTTTGCAACAAATCGCATCCAAATACAACTTCTGTTCATACCCTCCTCTCGAAAAGAACGAAGCGGAATAGTGTACTGAGACGAAATAATATGGAAATAGACGAAATATTACGGAGATAAAACGAACAAGTTTCTGTAAACAATTCGGTAGGAAATTTCTTAAACAGTTGTATGCCAACTATGCAGCTAGATTTAAGACATTTCGAATATAAGCCGTTCTCTCAAGAGACTTTGACACGAGACCTAGATTTTCGCTACATTTTCGAAGCTGCCATATCTACCTCCGGGAATATTTGACAACTTGTTAATCCAGGTGGAAGGTTTTCAAGGCGTAATACACGCAGCATATAGTGAAATGAAATATGTTTACTTAAGCTTCTTCCATCAAAATCTGTATGGATTAAAAAAAAATATTATGAGCATTTTTAAACTTTGAGACATTATGATTTTTGCAGATTTAGAATTTTGGAAACTGGAAATTTAAAAATTAAGAAGTTAATCTTATAAAATTCATTTTTTAGTTATGTTTAAAATTTGAAATAAACATTTAGAAATATTATTTTTAATTGTTAACATTAAATATTTTCCTGCCGATGAAATTAATTTTAAAATTATGTGATATCCCATATCTAAACTGTTGTAGTGTCTTGATAGGAACAGACACAAATATGCGGATAAATTATATAAAGCAGTAACTCATTCTCTTCCTTTTCAGGTCGAGTAAATGTTATTAGCTCTATTCTCCTTCTTTACACTGTGAGAAAATGATATTACCTCTATGATTTTAACCGGAAAATGAGATTTTCAAAATAGTATTTTTCAAAATTTCGACTATGCTTCACCTTTAAAAATCTACACAACCCTTACTAGAAGTCTTTCATATCTACGGATGCCTCTATATTAACAGGAACTCTTTCTTTTCCATGTGAGAAAAATCTGGATTGATATAGTTACCATAAAAATATAAATTCTCTATAAATACGTGATCCTAAAAGCAAGTAGAAAGTGGTCAAGACTTATTGAGACTTATTGAGAGAAAATAAGATTATATTAACTTTTTTTTTGCTTTTCTATCAAAGTTCAGAAGGAATTTAAAAAATATTTAAAAACAGCTTTTCATACTTTATTTATAAGTATTTAAGTGATACATTAAAGTTTTCTAAACTTGAAACAAAAAATGAAAGAAGCAAATATTCGACATGAATTTACAGCGAGTGTACTTTGTCCATCCTATGATAAATTTACCCTGAGATAACTTTGGTTAGCTAGATAGTTTGGAAGGGTTTTAGGTTATATCGAAGCGATTTAATGGAATCTCATCGGCGCTAATTTGCACTTTAGGGCAGTCTAACCTAACTCCGACCGCAGCAATGGTCGGGCATGATGTACGTCGGCTTTCCGGCCTTTCCACGAGCCGCGCGATAAATTAATAATACATGTTTTATGCCTGCTACCTTGCGCTTTGTGAATTGTGCCCCTCCACCAGAACGCCATTTACGTTTATATCCTCATTCATACCCGGAAAGTTTTAGTATTCTTATCGATTGTCTATACTTTGCGCATGTATCCCTTCCAGATTCTATTCGAGCGAGTAACAGCAATATTCTCTGCTAAAATGAGCACAACAATTGGCATCACTCAGCCAGCCTCACTCAGCTGGCCTCGATTTATAATCGATTAATCCATGAATAATTAAAAGCAATAAATTTTCATTCGTATCCTGTCCGTAATAGGACTTTTATAATCCGCAGTTACCGTTGAAATCTCTATCTTTCCACAACTCTCTTCTGTGGGGAATTGCACATATATTTCACGAAGTTTTCCTTTTCCCAGTGCAAACGCCGAGGATTTCACAATACGTGATCATGGAGAATTATTTGGATAAATCACGGTTCTGTGAAAGCAATTTATGTGTTAATGAGCAGAGATTATCATAAACATATTTATGTGTATGAAATATAACGAAATTAATAATATTGGTTATTTCGCTGAGTATATTTTTTAGTTTCTACTTTATTTGGGGCTGATGTTAAATTTTTTGGCAGATTAGTGAAATTGACACATACCTTTCTGAAATTTAACACGGTGTTATCTGATTAAACCTAGAATGAATCTAATTACATTATTTTTTCGTACGAGCTGCGAGCTATAGACAGTTTTTTAAGTAGATTTATCAAATCAACTCTAAATCGCTTTTGGCATTTGATATTAATACGGTCTAGACTTGGGTTTTGGGTATTTTTGTTTAAAAGGTTGGTTATTACGTCATCAGATCAGAGACAGAAAGGTGTAAAATTAATATTTTTTTTAATTCAAGGTTTACAAGAAATTAATAAGCGAAGGCAGAAGAATATTTATAAAAAATGAGTTTTGTCTAGCATCAGTCTTGCATCTAGCATCAGTACATCAGCGACGAAAATAAATAAGAGGAGAAAGCAATCTTATTAAGTAGAGGTAGAAGGAGAAGAATATGACGAACAAGAGTATTTTAAGCTTATTTATCAAATTTCCTTTTTTTCAATTGTGGTGCTTCTATTATTGTGGCCATTGGCTCAATTCGATTCATTTTCAATGGAATTAGTTATATGAGAAGCTACAGTGGACGTATACAGGACGGTAACAGGTCTCGCATATTACAATAAAATTCATCAATGGACTCGATGTAAATAGAGAAAAAACGGAATACATGTATATAGGAAGTATCCAACAAGATCTCACACTCCAAGATGGGACAACTCTAAACCACTGCAAGGAATACAAATACCTAGGAATGAAAATAACTAATGATGGTAAAATGAACTCAGCGATATCGGACCGAAATCAAAAGGCAAGGACATCCATTGCAACACTGAATAAAATATTATGGGATGGTAATATTTCAAAAACCAACAAACGAAGAATTTATTGTACAATAACAAAGAGCATACTTACATATGGATGCGAGGCGTGGCAAATAACAAACAGAACTGAAAACATTCTGAGTGCTACGGAAATGGACTTCTGGCGACGAGCAGCACGAGCATCAAGACTCGATAGAATAAGGAATGTAGACATAAGAAAAAAGATGGAAGTAAAGCACGATACAATGGAACACATCAGGAGCAGCCAACTAAAATGGTATGGGCACGTAAGTAGAATGTCTGAGGACAGAATTCCCAGAATGTTTTCGCGTGAAGAGGATTTCGCCTTTTACTAATCACTTTACATGTTTACACAGTAATTACTATCTATTGTCATCCCATTCCAATATAATTCTGACAGAACTTAGATATCTACTCCCTAAACTAATTTAATTTAATACAAATGGAATAATACATGTTTTTACCTATAAAAAGGTCTGAAAATGTAAATAACGTTATATAGAGAAAACAAGGATGAACAAGAAAATGAAATGAGTAATATTTCCGTCCGAAGAAAAATGCGAAGCAATTTTTCATTTGCGGTGCGGCGAAATTCGGATGAAACCGCATTTTATAATCATCATCCCAGCCATCAGACACGGTTCCGACCCATTTCAATAAACGACGCTAGCCAATTTTAATTCTAACCGCCGCCGCTTATCGGTGCACAAACCAAAAACTGTTTTGACAGCGTTGGTTCCCGTATAATCATTGACGCTATTTTCGCGTTCAGCTTTTTCCCCGGCTGATACGTAACGGTACCTGCAGTCATTGCAATGTAATAAAGACGGAAATTGAAAATTCACAGCAAGATGTGCGCCGATCTAAATAATAAATGCTCATCGCAATCGTTAAAAACAAAAAAACTGCCACGATGGGCATGTCGTGTCGCGTCTCGTCGGTTGAAAACCATTTGAAATATTGCACCGACGCGAAATTGAAATATGGGGAAAGTGAATTTTCTGGCACTTAAACTGCATCGATTAATCGATTTGCGAGTAGGTATTTTCGAGTGGGGCACGAAAGCGTCGCGTCGATCGTTGTGCGACGGTGGAAAAAATTTTAGAAGGTCAGCGATTAAAACTAATAAGCGAAGTCAATCTCCTGGAAATAATTGCTGTGAGGTTCGACAATGATAACCTTACTTTGCATAAAATCTATCGCACTGCTGACGCTGAAAGCTGCCGAACACAATCGCCGGCGCGCGCAAAAAATCGTTTTTGTTCATTTCCATTCCTATTCATATTCACTTTTTTCTCATTCCTTTCCACTCTTCATTTCCGCATATTTCACAGACAATTTTGTGCGTCGCTTTTTAGTTGAATATATTTAGTGGTTCGGGAGTCTTTTAATTATGCGTGCTGCCATCTAGTGGTGAATATGAAGCTTCCCAATCGCCATTGCAAGAAAGTAGTAAACGCCCGTAAAGGCAATTTAAGCATGTCCCTTTCACGGAAAAGTTTGTCTATTCTTCTTTAGTTGAATATTTGGAAGCTTTGGATTAATTTCTAAATATGTGTGGTGCCATCTAGTGGAGAATTTTGAAAACCTCCAAAGCTCCCTCTATTAGATCACAAGGACCTTCTTTAAACGATTTCAGATCTATAACCGGCGAATATACACTATTCAGTATTTATTAAATTTTATTGATCATAAATCAGTTCAAACCAAGATTGGGGTGACAAATGACAGCTCATCGGAGCGTATTTCGCGGTTGTGATGAGAGTTGATAGACTTCCGAGTCTTAGTATCGAGTTTGCGAATGCATGAAATTGAAACATGAGCAGGCGGCGAATTTGCCAGATGAATCCCGCAAGTTTGCCGCTGATGGTTATGTGCGGCTCGTTGTGCGGTTCTCTGCACTGCGCATGATTGCACGGTGAAAGTGTATGCGTGCAAAGCGTTTGGCCCAGCCTCCAATTTGCCGGTGTTGTAATGCAGGTAAATGTTGTAGGTTCGTTGTGCGAATACATGAGACCGATTAGAGGCGCGTTTAATTTCGAATTAATTAATTCCGTCTCGCGCCTCGTCGACGGAATGTTTTGCACGAGCAGGGACTCATCGTTCGACCACAGAAGCACGTACCAGAACGCATTTTAATATACTTATGAGATTTATCATTTTAATTGGTTCAATAATTGTTTAAGTCTTGATTTTATCGATATTCATTTTTATAAAAACGGAAAACATATTCCTAATGTTTTTGTATTCTACCTAATTTATTTGTAATTTTATTGAACTTCATAGAAACTTGTGAATAATACTTTTTTTGCGCAATAGCATCTTAACAAGATTATGTCCCCGTGATTTGTAAGATCACGGTGCCTTATTCAAAAGCCTTCACCAGCGAGCAAGTTGGATACGCCGACAAGTTACGGAGACCTCATACACAAATTACACGACACGAGTACTTAGAGAAATGGTGGAGAAGATATAACTTACTTGGTTGAATGCTGGATGAAAAGTGAATATAATTTACAAGATGAAGCTTCTTAAGCTCCATGCGCAGCGAATGCGCACAAACCGTGACATCGGCGTGTTGCAACAACCTAAGGGATGATCACCACGCGCTCTGGCATGAACAATACTAAAACTAATTCTTTTAAATATTTTTTATTTGTTAATTTTTTAAAATAGCACCAGTTTATTGCAGCCAAAGGCCAACAAGTCTTCGATAGTATAATATCGGAGGATATTTTAATACACAATTGGCTAGTTAAAAGTTATTCCTAATTAAAAGTTTGTGGAAAAAATAAAATGACAGGCAAAATAGCCTTACCTACAAGAAAAATGCCATATCTCCCTTCGAATTACTATGAAAGTGGCTGTTACAATTAGATTATTAAACCATTTTCACTTTCTGTGGGCAAAGCCATTTTCAGCGGCCGGCAAGGACTCTTACGGATCCTCTATGAACCGACATCCACCTAATACAACTACTAATTGCCGGCCCTGCTCTCAACAAGATCCAAGACTCGACAATTTAAACTACAGTACAATTCAATTATAAATATTGAGCCAGACAAAAGTGCCATGATAATTTTCCAAAACGAACAAAATGCCTTTGCATGTACGCTTCATTATAAGCATTATCACAAGTAGTAACTATATTTAACGTGATAAATGTGATAAGCGTGATAAATGCCCATATTTTGCTTGTCAAATAGTAAATTAATTAGGAAAAAGTTTTTCCTCTAATAAAAAGCGGAAAATAAATGCTTCCGGAGACTTTTATTGATTGTGTTTACTTTCGTGCGTTTATAATTTATTTGCTTATTATTTTTCTACGCAATAGTTTTCAATTTCCCTGTCGATTTGTATTTATGACTAGGAATTAAAACGAATGATGAAGGGGGATGTTGGGAATAGTGGGATTTATGCATTATCAATCAGCTGTTGATTGCGTGTTCGCTGCGTTTTATCGCTTTATTATACCATCATTTCATCAGCCAAGACCTACGGCGGCGTAGGTTCGAGGATGTTGCCGTCGTGGGTGTCCCAGGAACGTGCGGGAACATCACAACATGGACATTTGACGGCAGGAGCAAATGATTTATTTATGCTTGACATAATCTGATTCGTAATGCGCGAGAATAGCGAGCTGATCCGGTCGATTCGTTCGTGAAAAGGATGCAGTTGACTTAATATCCCAACGTATTGACGCTACACGACATGATTTTTAACATATTTATGTCTTTTCAGCTTTCCCAGTCTTCTTTTCCTGGATTTTTTAATAGAACATGTCTTTTTTTGAGCGTGTCCAGAGCATTTGAAGTGAAGTGTAAATAAAAGGTTGTAAATTTTGCTCCAAAAGACGGAAATACACAGCATCCTGAACATGTTTCGGGTCCGACTTCAAGATGTTTCGTTTTATGCTTTTATGTATTTTGTTGTTTTCGTTTGCACAGAGTTTCATTACAAGTCTTATTTCCTTCTCATGTCATGTCATACGACTTGTTATAATCAAAATATGTTGCTGCAAGTGGGAGGAAAATACAAGTCGTCCTCGGGCTAAGGATATACGACACTCAGACACACATATGTGACAAAACAAGTATTGATCATATGAAAGAAGAGAATAACGTCAACTTTTGGGCTTTCAATATTTCATACTAGGGATACCAATTTTTCTCGAAGTATCCACACTTTTTGGTATCGATATTTTTGAAACTTTGATACTTTCGATACCCAAGTATCGAAGAAAAGTATCGATATTAATTGGTATCGAAAATACTCATTGACGCCATCTGTTAATGTATTTTCAAATTATTTTACTTGTGACAGTAATCTTTCAGTATATTATCGACCCATTGATTTTGATGTTACTACTTGGGAGTTACTTTTTGAGAATGAAAAATATCGCGGTATTACCTAAGTAATAAAATTAATGGTTGCAAAATTACTGATTGGGTAAATTAAGTAATCGGCTTCGAAGTATTGAAACTTGTAATTTATGAACTTTTAATACTTTGATTGCGACGAATTGATAGAATCGGTATAAATATAAGGAATATAACTTTCTTCGTAATTAATATTTCTACGAATGAGTAGTTTATTACGTAGTAACGAGTGTCATAATACTATCATCAGCAGTAACAAGGGTATTTAATAATAATCGAAGCGCTGGACTGATTGTTATCAGAGGCACTCCGGCCTGGCTTGGAACAGCAGTTCGTCGGCATGTCGACCGCCGCGGGGCGCAACTTGTTGAAACTCAGTGCCGACAATGTAATTGGTATCTTTCGACCATTGCCCCCCGAACCGCCCCACTGCGGCCATCGTAAGCCCGACCTATTGCCTTCAATTCGAGCTAATTGACAATCGGCTATAATTTCATTACGTTACGTGTCCGCGACTGCTTAAAACACTGCTCCACTTCGCAGGACTTCCTGCACTAAAGCGCATTACATTTCCCCCAGTGGCTCTATCCGCAATTGTAAAGAATAATAAACTATTGGATCTATGCATTAGTACTATAGTTTGGCCTGTAACTTATTGAAAGGATGGAAATATTAATAGTAATTGATGTAAATGCTGGTTTCTTGAAACTAACAATAAATCAAGATAAATTCAAATTTTCTAACAGATTGATATGAAAACCATTAAAATGAAAAATAAATATTATAAGTGGAAAATACACTAAATAAAGAAGTAATGCGTCGAGTTTGATATCAATAGAATCAGCACTTTTGCATGGATGATTGTGAATGATGTTAAGCCAACAGATTTTTAGATTACTGTAAAATTTCTCGACTTTAGTATCAATCAGTTATTTTTAGCATTACTAAAAAACTGTGAATGCTGCTAGTGTGCGTACATGATTTTGATATTGCGATCGATACAAAAATTGATAAAATTATTATACCATATCTTTTTATTTTCCATTATAGTCGAATTTATACCGAACAATCAAGAAGTAAATTATTGATTTAGGTATCACTAAAATCGAGTTGGGAGTCAACTATGATCATAATGAGAATCATAATAATCGTTTAAGAATATTAGAAACGTATCCGTGATGTGAATTTGTTCCTGTGGATTATATGACCTAAAATAGTTTAATGAATTTTTCCTTAAGAAGACTTTTCTTAAATAATTTACAAAAAGAAACTTTCCTAAAATATATCTCACGTTAATCGGACAAGAGTAAAAAAGAGTTTTTTAAGAATATTTCAAAATTCCTGCGACGGCAAAAGGCAAACGAATTGCATTGTGACAACTAATTAGAACAGGTAGTAAAAACTCCCTCGCCGTGGCCGGGCCGTAATGACATGCGCCTTCCTAGCGCAAAAGTTCGAAACGGAAATTCATTAGAATAACAGAGTGCAATTAATTTTGCGATATAATTGCGGACGTAAAAACGCACCGGGCGCTATTAACGTGTGCCCGAGCAGAGCGGTTTACTGTTGGCAGGAGATCCGCGTCGCCGCGCGCCTGCGTTCAATCGCCGACGCCGTCGGAGGCGGCTTGTGGCGGCGGCACGCAGCCAACTTTGCGAGTCGGCGGCACACAACCGAACATTCCGCACCGCCGATGCAAAAACCGGACGCGAACCGCGCGGCAAAACTTTTCCCGCAACTTTTCCTTACATATCTCCTCCCCAGTGAACAAATCGCAATTAAACTCACATAATTTTCCACCCACCAATTAATCATAGTTGTAATAAAACCTGTTAATACTCTACGTAATAAAAGTTAGTGTCAAATACCCGATGTAATAAATGTATTTACCAGTTGTATCGCAAAGTTCGCGCTAGTTTTGTAATTAGTCAAATTTATCGGTGTTGTGGCAATATGTGTTGATAAACATGGATATAAACGACGACGTGCTGATTAATCAAACGGTGTGGAGCACTTTTGGTAGTTTGTATGCCGATGCACACGAATTGGCAAACAACTCAAACTCGGGCCGATTGGTGACTTTTGGCGGCGGCGCCGGGAATTACTCTCCAGTGATTATCTTCAAGAATGTGTATCGCAACGAAAACGTGCTGCCGTTCGGGCCAACCGTCGTGCATGTTGAGCATGGGGGCGGTGAAGTGTTCAACAACTGGTGGGCGCTGCTGGCACTCGTGCTCGTCGCCGGCACCGCCGCTGGCAATATTCTCGTCTGTCTGGCGATCACCTGGGAACGCCGGCTGCAGAACGTCACGAATTACTTCCTCATGTCGCTGGCGATCACCGACCTTATGGTCGCTATTCTGGTCATGCCTCTAGGGATATTAACTTTAGTAAAAGGTAAGTTTCTAGCCATTTTTATTGCAAAAATTAGAAATATAAAAGTGTTCAGTGAAACTTCAGTCAACCTCTATATTCATTGACTTCCCCACCAACCATGGATAATTCATTAATTCACTCTTGTACAAGAAAATTTGTATTTTATTCTTTGCTTTACGTTTTTTTTTTCTAAAGCATATACTATTCGATTCGGATTGCAATTATCTACCAATTCCTTGAATAGTTATTCAATTAATTTAATAAGAAAACACGGAATGCAACGTTAAAGTTGCGTTTAGTAAGGTCAACATCGATTGGTGCGGATAAAATGACTTGTCCGAAAAAATACGTTTTTCCAAACTACCCTCGATCCTAGGTGAATAAATCATGCATCAATAGATTGATGATAAAATTTATCATAAACTCTCAGCTCAGTTTTTTCGACTAATTACTTAAAATTGATAGTGTAAGCTATTAAAATTCTGCTTAATTACTTCGATATTTTAGTTGTCAGAAAGGGAACCCGAAATGACATGGCCTAAAAATAGAAGTTTAATTACTATTTGTCACATTTTATACAAAGCATATACTATTATTCAATTCAGATTGAAATAAGTCCTCGTTAAAATTTAATTTAATATAACGACGACCATCGCGAATCAAAGGACTTAATCGAAAATCAATTCAGAACTAATTTTGCCAAATATCTGTGGAAACAGTGTTTTTAATTAATTACACAAAAGTTTTGTCTTGCACTTTCAATTGTGTCATTTCGGAGATATAACTTCTATATTTCTGAGAATTCCACATGTTCAGCAGATTAACTATTCGAGAAATCGATTAGTGCTTGTAAATTTATGATAAAACATTAGCGTCTCGAACATAATGCTCCTGAGATAATCAATCCATTTTAACAATGTATCAGTACCACCACAAGCTCAAAATATAGTTAACAATTCTGTGAGTTACAAATAGAAATGATCTCTAAGAATTCCATGATTTTTCCTAAGCAAAGTTTTGTACGTTAAATCTCTGTTAAAAGCCGAATAGTATATGCATTTGCGCATTCAACCTTTTTAATCAACCTTATCATAAAACCTCTTCACACATCGGAAAATTCTTGTATGAATGTGCTAATTAATTCGATAAAATACGTTCTGCTGTGAAATATGCAAAATTTATGCGTTGAGATATGTCACGTTGGATTCAAGATGGTCATGAATTCCAGAATGTGAATATGAAAACTTATATAAATAATTATTTTCTCAAACAACAATTGAAGTCATATCTAGAGAATATAATTATCTATAAACTGATGTGAAACTTCGCTAAATAAATTTGGTAGACTCCAAGTAAAAAATTATGTTTTGAGAAAATGCGATCAAAATATATAAATAACTTCGTCATTATTGAAGATATCCAATAGACAATTTCAGAGAATGGTTTAAAGTAATTTAGCAATTAATTTAGATTATTTTCAAATAGCCTTAATAGTTTTTGTACCCGATAAATGATGTTATAATGTTCGCATTCCTTCTGACCAACCAACACTCCTTAAAAACTGTAACATTGCAATTCTATTAATAATATTTATATTACATAACGTTAACAGTTGGGAACTTACAGATGGTCAAGATCAAAATGAATTATGTTTATAATCAATCAACATTTTTGATTTGTAACCTCTACTTAAATTTTGATAGCAAATTTATTCTGTTACGAATTTACAGATTTTTAACCAATTTCATACAATGAAATAAAACGTCGAAGCGTTGTCAGTAGAAACGATTCGGATATAAATGGACAATTGAAGTAGATTGACAATCAAAATAACATTTCGAAACAAGATTAATTGCATGCATATAAATATAGCCGGTTGAATCTATTTTTAATTTAGTTAGATTAAAGGAATTCAGCAGTT
>WSZQ02066656.1:0-26323 GCA_019419845.2 Weissflogia rhopalogaster
GTTTAAATATTCTATATGTCTACCAACTTTCATTAAAATCCCAGCGGACACAGTGTGAACCTCTTTTTGTACATCAAATACAATCACTAGTCAACATGACAAGAGATTGGCTTCGTTCGCTAATATTCCAAGTAATCATGTTAAAAGACGAGCTGATTCCTATGTACCTATGGGGGCGCACACACGAGGAAACAGAATTTTCAGTATCAAGCAGTAGTTAGGCGTACGCGGGTAGTTTCCGGTTCATGAAACAGTGTACTCGTGGGGTGTACTCGTGTCGATTGGAACCCGATACTTTCAAGATCAGCTGATTCTAGTATAGAAACCGAAACTTTTACGAAAAGTGAGGAAAGGGCTTCCCGTGCGTGATGTACACATACTTTTTCCACGACTATTATGTGTAAAAATCATTTCTTAATACGGACCGATACAGAATTGGGTACATTATACATCAGAAGTAGAAAAACAAATTTACAAAATTATATTTAATTATCTTGTCATTTATAATATTTTTTCTAGGAAATTGCTATTAATTTCACCACAGCAATTTCGATTAAATGTCCAAGTAATGAAGTGGCTTTCGATGAAATGTCCAATATTTAAATTATCTTGTTTTTCTTCCAGACGAGGAGAGGTATCAATTGACACAAATACTTGAAAACAGGAATGAAACTCTGGGTAATATCTTGGAAATAATACTTGAAACTGAATAGCTATATACAACTTTAACAAAAAAAATGCAATTTTCTTGTTTATCATTATTCTACGTTCTTTGAAGTAAAGTGTTTTCAAATAAAAGATGCAGAGTGGAAACTGTTTAAATTAGACAACGTTTGATGTATTCAATACGTTAATTTTTATTCAAATTTGTAACCTTTTTCAAATTCGATCTTAAAATGTGTTATCATTTATGTATTGATCTACATATTTTTCATGAAGAAAAGTGTCCTTAATTTTACCGCTAAAATGAAAATAATCACTTTCACTAAAGATAGTACAGTTAATAGTTAAGATTTAAGGTTATGCATAATCTTAGGGTTTAAATTTTTTAAATATAACTATTACCGATTAGTATATTTAGTTTTTGGAGCCATTTTGTCAAAAAATATTTAACAGAATTATTATAAAACGTCTTCTTCTTCTTCCACTCGTATGAATTACTCATACTGATGGTGATGAAATGGGTATCATTCCATGCTCGTTGTACAATATACTAATTTATTTCCTTTCCTTTTTGTAATTTCTATTTCCATGCCGCTTCAAGTTTGACACAAGTGATATCGATACCAGAAAACTAAAATAATCATTATTATTTTCGTACATAATAGTCGTAGAAAAAGTATAGTGAACAACTCACATAGAATACTTATTTATCACAAGAGTGATAAATTCCAACACGAACCGAAGGCGACTGTTTCCAGTTATACGATTACTATATACAATGTACAATTTCGATTAAATTTCCAAGCGCTTAACTGCTACTAAATCTTTTGTCATCATAAATACTTGCAAACTTCAATACAAATCAAGACAACAACAAAGAAAACAACAAAACAATTGTACTTTGATCGGAAAACTACCCATTGTTGAAAATAAAAAACTTGGTTTTACTTAGCTTCAATTAAAACTAGTAAACAATGACTAAAGTTTGTAAAGAAATAGTTAATTAACAGATTACACCCAAATTAATGGATTTAGAGATAGTTTATTATTGCAACTGAATATTTATTCCGTTTTCCGATTAAATTGTGTCCTTTTATTCAATTTTCCCTGCTAATGTTTTAGACCACGAGGATAAAAAAAAGGAAATTGCGTTACGTACATACGCGACATATTGAAAAACGATCAGCGTGTGTCGTTTGAGTGCTGCTCGCTTTTTTTGTCGCCCTTTTTCCTGCGACTAAAGTGGAGTTTGGTCGGCGCTGCTCAAAAAAAAATAAAGTCCATTTCCTCCGCCCCGAAATGTGAAAACAACGCTAGAACTTTTTTTTTTCTTATTTAATACCTAGTATTTACTACTATCGAAAAAGAAATCAAAGAAATTCCCAATCGGCTCTTACAAATAATAAAATGGTTTCGTACTGTTTATACCCTGTTAAATGTGAAATAATTGGAAACATTCGGAACATATTGTAGATGGAAAAAAGTGTAATGGACGAGCGCCCGGTGCACCCGATTTAATTTTCAATTTAATTGCATAACGCTCCACGGCGCAGCATGTGTGTGTATGTGTATGCGGGCGAATAGGGGTGGCCGTGGTGGCGGCAATGGCGGCCCAACATACTCTGGCCACCCGTATAGGTAGGCGCTTAACAACCACTCATCGTTGATATCGATATTTCTGTAGGTGTAGTTCCTATTAAATGCTATATTTGCCCGGTGGGCGTTCGTGCGAAATGAGGTGTACGCCGACAATGAATCATCTCGCGAGAGGGATGCTGCTGCTGTTGGGCGAGGGCAAGTTTTCAATCAAATCAATCGGCGACGCGCGCGCGATTTACATCCATCGGAAATGTCCTTTCAAAAAATTAAATTGGATTCTGCACCAACGGTGTAGTGTATTTCTATTTTACCTCTGTATATACTTGACCAATGTTCAATACCTCTGTGTTTTGATCAGTTCTAGTCAAATATACGCATGCATATCTACAGAACAGCCTCTGTATAGAAATGTTGCTAGAGGCCTTAATATTACTATTTTTCCTCGTCGCACAATCAATGTTACCTCGAGTAAGATGTTTGTAGTTCTACAAGATTAGAGGAAATTTAGGGGAATTATCAAAGAGGAAGGAAGGTGCGTATCAACCTTATGCGTATTACAAATTATCTACCTGTGTGGTTCATTATAGAATATATAGGGATTCAGATCTAACACGAATACGTGTAATAGGAGACTCTGTGAGTGATTGATTATATTTCTTCTTAAAAGATTAGAAACATCTAAGCAATGGCGAAAATTCAGAGAAATTATACTGTCAAATTTTTTAATTCATTCTATCGGATAAACATGGTTCAAGGAATTGACTTCATCAGTTTTATATGTGTGGGATTTTATTATACCACAATATATGCAACAAAAGATATAGCAATGAAGGAGATAGAAAATGATGGAGATCCTGTAAGGCAGCAGGAGGAGGTGAACGATTGACGCTGGTCGTCGAGGCAGATAGTGAAAACGTCGGAATCGCTGATGATGAAGACCGGTGGCAATGTCGATGGCGAAATCACAGGTGACGGCTGCTGGGGTCGGGCTCGCCGTCGGTAATGCTGATGACTGAACTGCACTGTGGACCGAACTCCCTGAGGTGTCGAATTGTGGACTATTTATATCAGGTGGAAATGCTGATGCGACCATTTCTTGAGTTCGTCGCAGCGGAACACGAGGTCGCGATCTCGCTGCGCCGTGTCGGTGTTGAGGTGTCAGCATTTTCTATGTTTACTCTGGTGAATGTTAAATAAGTGCAGATTATTTTGTTGATGAGGTTGGTGATTGAGATTTGGTTTATTGATGTTAATATAGCTTGTGTGACAATGGATTGCCGCCACATATGTATTTTATATTTTCGGCCTAGTATGATGGTTTTAACTCATTTATGAGAACTACTATACTTGATTGTCGAACCTCTGGATAATTTTTTATAAAAGAAACGTTGATGTCCAGCTAGCAAATTTCAATTAAAAAAATTTGGGAGTTGAGAGCCACAGTATCATGTTTATATTTTATTTGGTTCAACTTATTTCTTATCTTTTGGACATATTCTTTGTTGTAATGTGACTGAGAAGGATGGCGAGCGATCCTCAGCGGATCATGCGCGTAGGATGTCCGCGCAGTGTCGGAAGGATTGCCAGTCGCCGTGAGAGCAGAGCCGTTAGCTCCTTCGTACAGTCAAGTAGTTACATATACTTTCGTTTTTTCACATGTACATATTTAATATACTACTTAATCATCTTAGACCTCGTTAATATCTTAACATTCTTTCTATTTTGCAGTCGAGGACAGTGGTCGGGAACTATTTTAGTCGGCCAAACATTTCGATTTACAAAATTCCAGTTATTAAAAAGTTATAAATGTTGTAATATCCCACAAAATAAAATGAAAATCTCATCAGGAGACTATCTCAAAACCCAGAATCTAAAGAAACTAGCTTCACATTTAAACAGCCGCAGATTAGCGAATACCAAATCTTCACATCGCATGTCAGTTGAGCAGTTCTCCTGATGGAAGATGAAAGAATGGCACATTATACATTTGGTGGCTTTTTAAAAAGAGAAAAGTTGTAAATTGAAATGTTTGGTTCTTCCAACTCAAAATGATGCCGACCACTTGCTTATGATATAGATTTTAAGCCGTGTTACTATAACGGAATGTTACCCTCTCGATTGTTACATTTCGTACGGCATGTGAAAATTATATATATCGGCATTGCCCCCTTGAGTTTAATTCGCCATTTTATGCTCATTCCAATGTGCTACTACATGCCTTTTTCAGTTTGTTAGTTGCATTTTCATGGTTTTCCTGAAATGATTGAAGATCTGTCATTTTGAAGTAGTACCACCCTAGGTTTGTGACAAATCGCTAATATATAGTATATAAATTGTTGCCAGCAGGCCAACTACTAACATAAGTCTAAGTTCCGATTTTAATTTCTTGTTCATAACTTTAATATCTCTTATTCTTAGTGAAAATATCTGTCTCTAAATAGAATTGTCTAAACAAAATGTAACGCACCAGAATATTGTCTGATAATCGACAATTAAAAGTATTTTGAATGAATTTACGTTGAATTTCAGATTGTAATGTAATAAATTTTTTTTGCGTCGATACCAGATACCAGGGTAGAAGCATTAACACGTTCGTTTATTTTAAAAAATACCCAAGACGCATTCAGATTTTAGATCTGAGTGCGTCCTATGTATTCTTTTAACAGTCGCATTTTGTATTCGCACAACGCAAACGCCAGAAGTCGGCGATTTGACGCTCGCCCTAAGTTAAACCTTAAATATGATAGTCTCCTGTTGGCAAATAATCACATTCCTCCCCGTGATTCGTTTTGCAAACAAATCTAAAGAATTTAAAAGGCATTTAATGTCATTGTTATGGATAAATTGTCAACAAATGCAAGAAATGTGATTGTGGGCAACCTAAGATTTCTAGAACCTTAATAAGCAAATACAGTACAAACGAATTCGGAATTCAAGCACAAATTCCGTTATCGTATCGGTGAAAATATGATACATGCAACAGTCGTGTTTAAGCGTCAATTACGCAGCTATTATTCTATTCAACAGTGATTCCTTTGAACATCACCACCCACCCCAAGCGTGTAATTGCTTGTATCTAATGACTTTGTAAACATTGCGTACGTGCCTACGCAGCCCAATTCGATTTCCGGCACTTTTCCGGCTTTTCGCCGCGATCACTACGCATTCTTCCTCGACTGCGTCCGCAAACAAACGATATTAACATCCGACAGGATAAATGTTTAAACGGCAGCAAAATAGTCACATGTATAATCGCTGCAAGTGTTTGGACATCGTGCGCCCGGCGACTTTTGGCGTTTGTTTGCTGCCGTCGCGGCTTCGGTAGTCGAGTCGGGAGGGCTAACAGTCGCTTTGCGAGACCGGCACGCGACATTCAGCCAAGTGAGTATAATTAGATTTGCCAATTAGTGGCACGCCATTCGTGCTCGAAATGCGGCGTTTCGCTCGCTAGTAAATGCACTGGAAATGGCGGTCGTATGTTTCGGGAATAAAATCCAGGAATTTACACGTATTTTCAGTTTTATTACTGACAATATTTACGTTCAGCGATTTTAACTCCACTTTAATTGTTTTATACGTTTTTGTGTGATTATAAAATCACAAAATCGCAATTTAAAAATAAAGCTCTGAGAGAATTATTAAGGTTATAACAAATATTAATATTTATCTATACTATTATACTATTAATATAGCTGATAATCTTCCCAATAATGGAAAATGAAGAAATTGATTCAAAGTAAAATATATTTATTCGTATAATAAATAATACATAATTTTTTTTTATAACACTGGGAAACATGCCCAGTGCCATCATGCCATCATTTACATCTGGCTTGATGTTTACTTTTTATGATACAGTTTTTCATGCTGATTACGGAGCTGAAGTGTATGCTGATCTAGCGGATATGCTTTTCAAGATATGAAAAAAATCTTCAACTTTTAATCCCCTTTGCCGTTTTTAATGTATGTCTGGGCTTTATCAGTATTTAGACTGAAATTAAATTCGCTGAAGGAAATTAGAGGTACATTACTTAGGCATAACGATCCTCGAGTAAGTGTTTCGTCCGACACGACAAGGCTCCTGAGAACGAAGTAAACTGGTGGCCCTCATATTCGACACCCACAGAGTGTGTGTTACCCCGAAGGGTGTCACCACCAACTTTCATGAAAATACATGGTAGGCGATGAATTAAAGTGAGATTTTTTATTTGTAAAACTTAATATGAAATTGTCTACAGTACATGATGTTCTATAAAATTATCAACGCTTGCCTCAGAAATATACAGGTATAGTTATAAAGATAAACACGTAATTGCCTTAAGAGAGGTATACCACGGGTCAAATTTAACGTACGTTCTCAAATGGAGGAAGAATTATTACCCACGATCTTTGGCATAAAGTTTCACCATCACTGATCTAGAGTAGAAAATTCATCAATTCACCTATATCTCTGGTAACTTCAGGTACTTTAATGTCACAAAGCACCTGGAATAGGTTTCTTCATAGACCTCTGCTCGCGGTTACCTCTTGAAGTTCTGTGCCAGCTTTGGTAGCCTTTAGACATGTCAGACGATGATGAAATATCGATATTTGTCGAAATCGATATTTCCAATTTTTCGATATATTTATATCGAAATATGGTCTTGGAAATATCGATACTATCAATATCGATCAAATCGAAATTACACAGAAGTGCCATCTGTATATGGGTTTCGGGACTAATTACAGTTTCCAACAATCTGCAGTGATCATTAATTTACACGGAATCTCGGACTCATCATACACCGGCTTCAGTAGTGTTCTTAACCTGTATCCGTGATTTTTTTGATCTTGTTAATCTTAAGATAACGACGAAAATCGACATTTAAAGTAATACTAACAATAATAACCAGGGCCTCCTCTCAATAACCTGCACCATTATGTACCCTGGGGTGTAGGTACTGCCCATTATCCTCTCTTGCCTAACCTGCTCCTCGACTTCACCGCTTCCTCCACTGATACCTGTTCCACCCACATCTCTTCCACTACCGCCACCGACAACCCCACCTCACCATCCACGCACTGGACCCCCTGCTGCTACACCACTCCCACACCTTCCTAACTAACCTTTTATTCCCCATTCGCGCCAATCTTTCCTCGTATCTCACTACTCTTGCAACCGCATCCCATTTCATGCTCATTCTGCCCGTTTCCTGTAGAACCACGTACACTGGAGTCGATTTCTCCAACCCCATCAAGCTCTTCAGGAACCAGACCTTCTCTCGCTCTAACTGCTTCCATTCATCTAGTCCTCATACTTCCACCCCATACATCATAATGGGCCCCACGCAATATCCCAGTTCCCACCCCACACCTTTCCCCATTTATCCATTACTCTTCCCCATGCACACCTAGCTCTCCCTTGCGCCCACCTTACATGCTCCTTCCATACGCCAGTATACCTAAACTGAAAGCCGAAGTACTTAAATACCTCGACTTTCTCAAGCTCCTTTCCCTTCCATTTAAGGTTCACTGGTCTGCTCCTTCCACCCGGCTTACGAAACTCAATCCATTGGGTTTTTTTCTCATTCACTATCAGATCTCTCTTATCCATAAATCGTTCACACCTCGCTAATATAGCCTGTAAACTCACACTATCTCGAGCCACCAATACAATATCGTCCGCATACGCCAGCAGCCACTCCTTATTCTTACCAATCACCACACCTCCATTCTCTCTAAATGGTGAAGTATCGTTAGTTATCGAACAGACATATGGGTACCGATAGATTTCACAATCGTATACCCCAATAACCCGAACAATCTTACCATTGGTATGAACGTTGGTAAGTTACCAACCAGGCGTTTGTGAAATTAAAAGTCATCCATGAAAATGCACTATGACATGATTTGCTTCAATGTTATTAATGAATAAATATCAGAAATGCTATTCAAATATGTTTACGCAGATGCGTAAACAGTTGAGCGTAATGACGCAGATACCCTGTAGGACAATGGGTACTACCTTTTCTAATTTATACAATTGAAATTTTGTATTTTATTCTATATCAATGTGTTGTGTGAATGATAATACAAATGTGTCCTTTTGTAAATGTATAATTGAATGTTTACGAATTGGTATGAATGGGCTATGATGTCACGGCAATTAGCCAGCGGTCCGGACTATTGCACCGTTAGTAGGATGTATCGATAGTGCTAGAATTAGGAAATAAAGTCAGTTCTTATATGGATCTTTTCGTGAACACATCGTCAAACTCTTTACATCCCTCCACTCCGCTATCTTGTCACCAGCGTTACGGGTTCGACCATAAGAAGTCGTTCCCAGTACAAATCATTTACTGTGCCTGTGCTTCTGAATTACAGTTGGAGCAGTGCACTTCAAATAAGTTGTTTAATAACAATTTTGTGGGTAAATGGTTTCTGGGAAGATGTAGTATTGGCAGTGTATTCCGTTTAAAAAATTGCATTTTTGGAGTAACTCCAATCTGAACATGGAAATTGACTTCTAAATTATTTCCAGGAATTTCCCTCTTATATCAAAAAAGTTTGTTATCTTCTTATAGTTTGTTATCTTAAAAATATCTAATGCACTTGTCAAATAAAAATTTAAAAAATGATGAAATTATATCTAGAAACTATTTATTAATTGAATTGACTATATCATTAACATTTTTCAAACGCACTTTTCTTAAAAATTGTTTTTAAAATTGGTAACAGAAATACCCCGAAAAGCAATTTGCCGATGAAATTGAAGTTATGGGTCAGCATTGTATACATAATTGTATAATAATCTATTATTTGTCATAGGATTTTTTGCTTGCAAATGTTAATTTTTTTTTGCATAATAAAAACGAAGTTAGAATCGATAGTTTCAAAATCGACTATGACAAAGATATTATAGTATCTTTTTTATTTACTTTTGGCTAAGAGCTGAACATATATTGTAAATATTTCCCTTATTATTTCACGAAAATTACAAGTGTAACCCTCCTAGGTGTATATATTCCAATAAAGAAGTAAAATACTACACAAATAATAACTAAAATAATAACTACGGATAAGCTCTTTTCTTAATAATAGGTCTTCTAATGTCAGAGTGAAAAATGTATAATCATCTCCGTTCATTACTTCACAGGGAGTACCGCAAGGTTCACCGTTATCACTATAATATATATGCTTTTGATATTCCCAACACTCAGAACAACACTTCATACATATTACAATATGCGGACGATACAACACACGCCCGAAAATGGAAACTTGCATGAACCAACTACAGGCCCTCACAGACACCATCATCGATTGGTTTAAGAAATGGTACCTAAATATTAACCTAAATAAATGTCATCTGTTTATACCATATCATAAGATAACACCGGCGACTTCCAACCTCAGCAAAGACAACGTAATCATACATGTGGAAAAAACAGTTAAATATCTGGGTATTGAATTTGACAACAAAATCACATTTACAAAACAGTCCACGCACATGAAAACTCAGGTCAAGATAAGAGCAATGCATTTTCGAACTCTAACCAATGAAAAAGAAGGTATTTCCACCACAACGGCCACTCATATCTACAAATCCATCTGCAGACCCATCCTAGACTATCCAGATATAGTTAGCTAATACTACCAACAGAACTAAACGCATAAATAAAGTAGCAGAAACAACAGCACTGCGAACCATAACCAAACTCCGACATCCTAATAACCCCCTTCATAACCTTCCGAACACCCTGTTATACACCAAAACCCAAATACTCCCCATCAACATGCGGCATATCGAACTGCAACAAAAATTCAAAAATAACCCAATTCATTTGGCTATCATTGAACCGCTTTGTATTCCTTTCACTGAAAATTCACCTATCAAATTCAAAACTCCTGAAAACACATTACTACGAACATACATAAATATGTAAACCTATTATATATACTATGTATTACGATGTACATTTGTTTTATGGCAGAAAGACTGTAATGGTCGATAGCCGTTAAAATATATCTATTAAAGTATCCTAAAAGTAACCCTCTTGTTAGTTAAAATTTGCAGCTAGTATACAAAATAATAAATTCAAAAAAAATTCAAATTAAAAAGAAAGATAAATGTAATCTTACAGTTTTAACCTGAAAACAGAATATTAAACAACAAATAAACAATTTTCATATAAAATTACAAAAAAATATAAATTATTATATAAGACCGTAATTTATTTATTTTTTTAAATATGAAAAATTAACCTAACATTTTCGTATGTTTGGTTGCCTATAGTTGTAGGCGGCGTGATAAACTCACAGCGCGTATTCGGTGCGCACGTAATGGCCGCCGTTCGTGCGACGCTTGGTCGATGCTCGCGTACGCTAGCAGCGCCAGACTCTAGTTCACAAATGCAGTGAGAACACGTGCAGCACACCGAGTTCGGCATTGCTAAGATTGTGCGTCCGTTTTGATCGTTTAGTTTTTGTTTCACCCTTCAATCGCTCGCTAATCCCTTCACGTAAGTACAAACACGCAAGCAGCGCAATTAAATGCGTTAAAATTGCGACGCCGAGCTGATAAATTCGGACGGGAATAAGTGCAGCGGTGTCGCCAAATCCTGCATCGACGCTTTGTTGAAAACTACATGCTCGCACACTTATATCCAAACACGATGTAAACTCGGAATAAGTCGTCGTGCCGCATCTTTTTTACAAACAAACTGCATTGGTTTTGGATTTGTTTGGAATCTTTTTAGCGTTACACACTCATCGCACATAGTTCTACCTGTAAATTTGACTAACTTATTGTTAGTTTAGACTATTTGACTGTATCTAGGCAACTGAGTGCATTGAATGTTTCATTTGTTTGCAGCTCCACATTCTGAATCAAATCTCAAGCGGTCCTACCACTTGTACGCGTTAACGTCTGCAACAAACTACTTCAGCAAATCAGTAAATATGGATATGGAAGCCAAGATGAACGAAGATCCCAATGTCACACTCACCATCCGGCTGATCATGCAGGGGAAGGTAAGCAACGCTTGTTTTAGTCGTTATTTCGTAAACGAACTTGTCGCAGTTGTGTCTGCGACTTGCATCTATTACATCTCGGGTAAATTATAGTTAAATATATCCCATGGGAAGCTAAAACCTATTTATGTACACTGCCTTTCACTTGGAGATGAAACTTGCTAGCCACGGTTGCAATGAAGCTAATTAGTCACACTTAAACGTGTCGTAAGAACACTTTAATGTCATACTATCACTTTACAACATTTCATATTTCTTACTACTCAATTTATTCATAGTTTTTAGCAGGATATTTTGTTTTTTTCCATTTCAATTCGGTTCTATGGCTCTTCGCATGATTTGTCTATCGATTTTCAATTTAGTACACGCTGTTTTAAATTACATTTGCGAGTACTGAATCCCTAGCAGTGTTTAATGCCAACAGTTATAATTAGTCTAGGATAGTCTCTTTCTTTTTTGATATGTTGCCTCAACTGCAGGTTAGGTCAATCCACTATTTTTAGATTAATTAAGTATACAAACATTTTAAACGTTGATTTAGTTTAAAGTAACTTCTGTCATTTTGAATCATAAAATATACAGAATTTTCATGTTGATTAAAGAATTAAAGGGTACTAAATTTGCATCTTACCTAAATAAAACTGATTATGGAAACAATAGGCGTCATATTGTTCTACATTAATATTCATTTTTCAGAACCTATCAAGAATAATGTCATGTTTTCTAGCAACAAAAAATACTTTGAATAAAAACGGAATAGATTCAATGAAGGTTCGGATAATAGAGGAGGGCATTATTGTCTAAATTTCTGAACAGGGACATTAAAAAAAATCAATAAATATCAATACTTTCGACATTTCATTTCGAGCAATACCTTTGGTTTCGATACTTACGAATTGGCGATTTTTCCGTCATCGGGATCTTTTTTTGAGGGGGGTCCGCTTTAAAAATTGTTCTATAGTTTATAGAGGTATTGGCGGTAATGATAAAAAAGTCAGATAATATATGTGTAAAGGCGGACCCCTGCCTGAAATGTTGGTGACATTTTCTCCAACTGTGACCTCCCTCGTCTAATTTTGCAGTCCCACTTTAAGGGGCACTGTTATAGACTTATTGAAATAACGTTGCCTTGGTTCATAAGACAACGTAAGCATAAGTTAACATAATTTTTCTCCTTTAGTAAAATATTTCGAAATACCAACCTAAATATTTTATCTAAAGACTAACTAAGCAATTTTCGTACCGCCCAACTCTCAATGTATGCACATATTATCTATTTTCCTCTACCACCTTTGAATGAATGCAATACTTGTAATTGGCATAATATACTGGAATCATCATACTATTTGAAGCTCATGAATTTGTAGTACTGTCTTCATAATACACATTTGCTTCGAACAAAGGTGCTTAAGTGTTTCTTGATGGTTCTGATTGCTCTGAAGCATATCTGACGAACAAAATGATAAAAGACCTTAAAAACTTATAGTTTTAATACAGAAATTTATAGATTACTTGCATTGTTTATTTTGCTATTTGCACCGATAACGAATTAGGCG
This sequence comes from Weissflogia rhopalogaster, assembly GCA_019419845.2. Lineage (NCBI taxonomy): Eukaryota > Metazoa > Arthropoda > Insecta > Coleoptera > Staphylinidae > Weissflogia > Weissflogia rhopalogaster. The sequence goes on from WSZQ02066656.1 coordinate 12,831, forward strand.
ATTATTTATATTAAAAATAGAAATCTTCATTACTATTTCCTAAATCCACAGAAATTAAGTATTTTTGTCAGTTGTTTCTCTTAAACAAACACCGGAAAAATATATTAATTTTCTCTCCTTTCAGGAAGTGGGAAGCATCATTGGCAAGAAAGGCGAAATTGTCAAACGATTTAGAGAAGAAGTAAGTAAAACAAAACTTAACATTGTTGATGTCAACTAAAACACAATTCATTACAGTCTGGTGCAAAAATAAATATCTCTGATGGATCCTGTCCGGAACGTATAGTCACAGTAACAGGCTCAACAAATGCCATTTTCAAAGCATTTACGCTGATCTGCAAAAAGTTTGAGGAGGTATGCATTATTGAAACGTATTTAATTAGTTCGTACATGTGTTTGTTGTGGCGTTGCGTTTATATTAATGTGATCGGGGACACCGTCAGTGGTGTTCACAATTCCAGGACATCAACTCCGGCACCGGAGGTAGTGTGAGCGGCGGCGGCGGTGGCGTGCCGCGCCCACCGATCACGCTGCGTCTGATCGTGCCTGCCAGCCAGTGCGGCTCGCTCATCGGCAAAGGTGGCTCTAAGATCAAGGAAATACGCGAGGTGACCGGCGTCTCCATCCAGGTGGCGTCCGACATGTTGCCCAACTCTACAGAACGCGCTGTTACCATCTCTGGCACCGGCGAAGCCATCACACAGTGCATATATCACATTTGCAACGTGATGCTCGAGGTAATTTGCATACCCCTCGTATTCAAGTACACTCATTATAATCTAGGAGGGTTGCAGCCACGTTTTGGTAGTTAAAGTAACTTGTTTGCCATCGTATCATTTTCTCGAGGGGACGTAGATGTCCAAGTCATTTCATAGATTATTTTTTTCTCATTGTTATCACTGAATTTTTACTTAATTAACCAGTGCTTCGTTAGAATTGTGTCGGTTAGGGTAACAACTTTTAGGGTACAGCGTTACGGGGAAGCGTTTCTTTTTTTAGGTTGGTTTAGTTTACAAGGTTAGACAACTTTTTTGCTAGATTAGGTTAATAAACATTGTCAGATGCTTGAATGATATTTAGGATGGCTAAAATGATACGTTTTGATTTAGCGAAATAAATTTATTTCGCCTCAAGTTTAGTTCAATACTTTTTTCATATGGATACTTTCAAATTTCGATGCTATTCATCAACCCCGGCTAACTAGTTGAAAATTATTTTACTAGTGATTATTGTTTTAATGTATGTGCCTATTGCAGTCGCCGCCAAAGGGAGCGACCATTCCATACCGCCCCAAGCCGCAGGTGGGCGGGCCCGTCATACTCGCCGGCGGACAAGCGTACACCATCCAGGGCAACTACGCCGTACCGGCGCACACAGACGTAAGTAGCGCGTTTCCGCCCTTGCCCCTCGGCCATCCGTTCGCCGGCACCGTGGCGCCTCTGATGCCGCTCGAGCCGCTCAAGAACGGACACTTGCAGGCCGCCATGCCGCCCGCGCATCTTATGCCAGATGTAAGTTGATCGTATTGGTGAACCCTCTCGCCCACCCCCTCAGACCTCTTATATCTATCTCTTATCTCAATACTACCAAACCTACCAGAAACAAATATAAAAAAGAAAACGCAGCTCTCTAACCAAAACCAAAAAAGTTCTCTCTAGCCAACCCCCAACCGAAAACCATAAATCGAAACCAAATTTAGTTACAACCTAGTTGTGCAAGTTTGTACCAGATTGAAATTACTCACAGGAATTTTCAACTAGTACTCGTTAGAAAACAATCCGGCATGTGACACTTGTGACCATCCTGTATGTAAACAATTTTTGTAGTGCGTAATGTGCATGCTACCCACCAGATTTTTTCAGTTTTGATCGGCAGTACAATGCGATTTCAAATCGTTTCTTATTCCATGTAAATCGATTACACCAAATTTGTCAGACACTCTTTAAGACATATTCTCTTTAAAGTGTTACTAACTCTTTTATCTTATTAGAACGCTAGAGTATGTCACCAGTTTTTCATTTGATATTTTACGACTTTCAACTCAATATATATTTTCAATGGTGCATGAGTCACTGAACGCCAGATTTTTCAAACCATATACGTACTTAACTTAAGCTGCATTTTGCAATTTGAGGAGGGCACCAATAACGACAGCGGGCGATGCGCCGAGGGGTTGAAGGAAATACTACGTTTATGCTATATATATTTTTTTGTTTAATTTCAAATTTACAAAATTCAAACACTTCAAAATCCGAAATTTCTTTATTTTTCGAATTTTCAAATTTTCGTTTTTAAATTGAATGTAAATCCAGTTTTGTGTGTTGTGAATTTCAATGTTTAACGTTTAGCTGCTATGTGGCTTGTCGGTTTTTTTTTCTGTTTTCCAGGTATCATTGCAGATGTAGAAGTAATCCTTGGTTGGTTGTTTTGCAGATGGGTGGCATTGGTAAAAATCCACTTGCAGGTTTAGCAGCTCTCGGTCTCGGTGGACTGGCGCCTTCAAATACAGGTGGCTTGAATCCGGCTGGTAATTAATGCACGCCGTTGTCTCCTTCGGCTTTCGGTTATTAATAATGCGTATGTGTTGGTTCGTTTCCAGCCCTCGCCGCACTCGCAGGATCGCAGCTGCGTACGTCCAACTCGCGCAACCAGCAGAACTCCAATCAGCAGACCCACGAGATGACCGTGCCAAACGAGCTCATCGGCTGCGTAATTGGCAAGGGTGGCACCAAGATCGCCGAGATTCGACAAATTTCCGGCGCGATGATACGCATCTCGAATTGCGACGATCGGGAGAGCGGCGTGACTGAGCGGACGATCACCATCTCGGGCAATCCGGACAGCGTTGCGCTTGCCCAGTACTTAATCAACATGAGGTGAGTGCGAAGTAATATATGTATGTTTCTTTTCATGTGTTCGCACAGGATGTAGGTAGGGCAACCGGAAGGTAACAGCATTAAGTATACCTCCAAAATGAAAGTTATCGAGTGTATGAAATTCTGCGATGTGTGGACAATCATTTTTTACAATTATTTTTAGATATACCATTTTAGGTTGTATGTTAAAAAATATAACCTCGGCAAATTTTGTTTAAATTGAATCATTCAATTTTGTTTTGTTGGACTTTAATGATTGATGGTGAAGTAGACTAGTTTTTATGATATATTCTCGGTATAATTCCCTCCATATATAACATTACGATGTAATTCTTTGCGATGACAAAATGTCAGAAAGTATTTTAAACTTTTAACTATTTAAAACTTGTGGGTATGGAAATTTTGAAGTATCGTTACTCATCGATATGGATGGGGAATCATATATTGCGCCATCCCTTGGCAACTTTTTAAAGAATTTTAAATTACCATTATTCTATTTCAAACAAGCTCCATATTAATTTTGAAAACAATTTACAGATATTTGATGATTCCTGCGTCATGTACATGAATACATATTTGCTCAAGAACAGTTCCCAAATTATATTTAATTTACAAAGAAGCATTACTCGTTCTTTGTATGTCACATATAATTTGGGAAGTATTTTCAACAAATCTATATATTCATATACATGACACAGAAATCATCAATTTGCAAAATTGAAACGTTTCGATACCTAGAAAACAATGATCGTACATGAATTATTTAATTAATTTAAGAAATTAATATATACTCGTAACATCTTTGAAAAGATTCAATATTTTCAACATCAATAAGTTCTTCCTTTCTATTCCTTACTATAGATACTTTCTGAAATTTTGGTACCCGCATATAAGTTCAATACTAATGAAACGAAGAATAGAAATTATGGTTAAAACAAAGATGTGATAATACCCCAGAGATAACATAATCCATGATTATCATAATCGGTGTGCAACGTATTATATCGTGTATGGTCGATGGTCGTTTGTTGTTAAATTGTTGAATAATTTTATAATTTATGTTTAGGTTTAACTTTTAATTACATTTGTTTAATTTGATACGCATTAAAGATTGTTTTGAAGGGTGAATGCAATTGATGGTGATGACAGTGCGAAATATATTATTTCATTAAATGTGTTTCTTCATGTGATTCTCTCCATCCACATACCAAGATTTCAAAACTTGTGTTCAAAGAAACCTTCTCGTATATCACCACCGGCTTCCTAACTTTGTTCGTTGCTTTGAACAACGAGTCAATAACACATCATTTGTGCCACCGATAAAACCTCCGAATCAATTGATCAAAATCACCACAATCCAAAAAAATCTACTAAATTTCACTGATTCCACCGATTGTTTCTTTTAATATTCTACATCCACCCAAAAACCATTTTGTGCTTTATGATTTCGTTCGAACAAAAAAAAAAGACGAACAAACCTTACGAAGGAGGAGAGAGATAAAAAAGACAGTACCTAAACCGATGCATATGTTACATTTGTTCCTTTTATGTGTTATTCCTTCCTCCACAGTGTTGAGCTGCAGAAAGCTAACCTTGAGGCCCAAAACTCCCCGAATACTGGCGCATCCAGCCAAGCATCCGCCTCCCCCTTGGCCAGTGCAATTCCTCTCGCCCAGCTGCTGGCGAAGCCGGGCGCCCTCAACGCGCTGACCAGCCTGAGCGCGCTCGGTGGCCTCACCGAGCTGCTCGGCGGCGGCGGCCAGACGGGCGGCTCGCCACCAGTGCAAACCACCGGAGTACATCGCAGCCACAAGAGCGGCTACGCGCCGCGGCTGAGCTCGTCGGGAGCCGGCGCCTCCGAGAGTTCCAAATTGAAGAACGAGCGCAATAAGTTTAATCCGTATTAGTAGTGAGCCCGAACGAGCGAGCGATCGAGAGCGCAAGGATTCGCCCAGTCAAACAGCATATTTTCGCCGTGACATACATACAGGCGCTGAAACCAAATAACAGAAAAAACCGAAAAAACGCGCATAGAATTACAGTTGATTTTTTTACAGTTTTTACCTGGATTCATTATTCACTTTCGCAACTAACAAACCCAAAATTCATATTATACAGAGAACATTCGGAATTTTGTAACCTACTTTATTTGGTTTACAGTTAGGAAAACGGCCGTTGTCGATGGAAAAACGAAGAGATATTTTTATATAGGTTTTGTTTGTTTTTTTTTCTGTGAAAATACCAAAAAAACATTAGATGTCATATAAATAACCACGTTGACAAACAAATGGGACGAATATAAGTAGACTTTAAGTGGCAGATAGAAATCGTTTTTAAAAACATAGCTATTCATAATTGCAGATTCTAATAAGTATATTATAGACACTTGTTCAGTACCAAAAAAGAGGAGTGCATGTGTAATAGCTAGATGAGCTTATGCTATGAGAAGCAGAATTGAACACGGTGAATAACATATATACACTACGAATTGATACAAGAATTTTGAAGAAGCGCTGCAGGGTAGTTTATTTTTTGATTACGTGTATCTTTTAGGGTATAACAAGTTTAAACGGTAATTTATAACGTTACAGGTTGTAGATTTATGATATACAACAATGAGCGCAATTTTTGCCATAATATTTTATAATATTTGTAATTTCAGGGCACGTAGAGGAGTTTTTTTTTCCGGCGCATTTAAATCGAGTTTGTTAGCAAACACAATCATAGCGCTAGTTTCCACTTATTAACATATCAGTAAAATGAACGTTGTCTCTGATGAGGTAGACTTGAATTTACTTGGGTTTTCTTTGTTGGGAACTTTCACACCAATTTTTATCTGGTTTGCATTGTGTCGTAGGGAGTTTGAATTATTATAACGCCTCCTAGGATACGTAGGTACACATTTTATTTTATTTTTGCAGTTAATGTTCGTTTTAGTTTTTTTTTCCATTGCTCAGCTGCTCCGTTTGTCACTGATTACATAATTATCAATGTATAATGAATAATACTGAAATTTATGAAATACAATATAATAATCTGTGTAAATACAATTTGTTTTTGACAGAAATTAATGTGCTAGGGATTGTAAATTTAGCCGATTTTCCATTTACCGGTAATTTTTTGCGCAAATAGTATATTGACAACACTTGAATTGATATAACATTTCAACATCAAATTTCATATCATTCCAAGCCATTCAAAATAGCTATAAAGCGGCAATTATTTTTTAGGTAATTGGCACGTACTCTAATGCCTATTCTGAAGGGTGTATATTTTCAAAATACGACAAGGGTTGTGGAAATCCCATTTTCATTGTAATGAAAATATTCACCTTGCTGGTTTGAATATGAACTACTATAACGATCGAGAACAACGTAAAAAATTCCGGTTCTTACTAAGTTAAAATTACCGGTAAATTGGTAAACCGAATACAATCCCTAGAATACCAGTTATTGTCTGGATTTTAAAAAGGTTTTTAAAAGTCGTTGAAGGGATTGAAAAAACCGAGTTGAGGAAATTCCGTACGTACGTTCCATGTTCCCCAATTCTGACGCATTTTCTCTTGAGCCCTCGACCAAAAATTAAACTTTGTCCAAAAATTATCAACCAAGAACCAACATCACCATCAACCAAATCACAACTAAACCATCAACGGAAAACACGCCAGATCCCGGTAAGCCAACCATTTCCATAATTATCCCCCCCACACAAAAAAGAAAACTTTCAAAAATATGAAATTTAAGCTCTCAATGTTTGGGACAAAGTTAGCCCCTAACATAACTGAGAATAGCAAATAACAATTGTTGTCAGTTGTTCGGGTGGTTTTTGCCCCCTCTTATTTCCATATGCTTGGTATCTTATTCTAATTATCTCCCATTTCCCCCCTTTTTGAACATTTATGTGATTTGCTTGTTCGGGGGTTGAGCATGTGTGTGATGGTAATAACGTGTTTTCTGTTTAGGATATCTATGGAAACGGCCGGTCTACCAATGCCTGGTTACCACTACATCGCGCCGAATCACATCGTCAAGGCGCCGATACATTAACTGATGTGCCCACGGGATGTTGCCGTCGGGGAGCCGCGCGTGTTCCTGCCGCCGACGTCGCCGCCGCCGCTACCACCGCCGCCCCAATACTATCTGCAACCGCATCCGATACATCCGCACGCGCCGCACCACCTCGAGCCGCCTGAGCTCCTGTGGTTTCGCCATCCCCACATCTACTGAAACAAAAAAGAAATGTTGCGCACCAAATCGCTCATTGTCTGTCTAAACCACATTCAAAACAAAGCCCCACCTGATGAAGCATTTCGGAATCGCCCATCGCAAAATTTTTGGGGATACGATTCGAAATGATTTTCTAGACCTTTTCAAAAGAAAGCATATCTTAGCAATGCCGAATTTTTGGGCAGACAACTGCCTGTCTGCAAGTCGTATGCAAATTGAACAAAAAATGCATGTCTAGTCAATCTGAACACTATTGACAATATTTATTACATACAATCGATGCAACTGGATGCCAAACAATTGAGTGTGCAATAATCACTCACATAAACAATTTTGAGGGTACCGTTTTTTTTAACAGATACAAAACGGTTGATACAGGAACTAACAAAAATACTTGTGTACAATGGGAACAAACCAAAGATATTTGTGAAGTATCTTTATTTATTAAAAATGGCATTATGATCCGTTGTTATGTACGTGTTCCGAACTCATGCGTACCAAGAAACCAAGTTTCGAGGATTAATGAAGAACAAAGAAGGAGCCATCATGAAATGGTGTCTCATTTGCTGAAACTGACTAATAGCAAGAAGTATATTTAATTAAAATACAACGTGTGTGATTACATTAGTACTTAATAAGAAATATTTATTTATAAGTATTGATAGACTACGCAATTGCTGCGACGTGCTGAAAATAGAACACAGATTGGATGATTCGGCGAAGCCAAATTTGATCGATTCTAGTCAACGTTAGTGTTTAGATAAATATTACAAATTTGGAAATTGTATTTGAGAGTTAATACAAAATCGCTAAAATTCTAATTAATCGATTTGCTAGGAAAGTATTAAACCTCGAATGCAATTGTAGAAATCAGGATAAGAGTTACATGAAAAAAAATTACCAAATCGTATAAAGTTTAACGCGAATGACGTTGTTAAGGGGGTAAAATTTACTAATGAAAAATGGACCAAAATTACTAACAATTAACAAAGACACTATATGCCTCTATTGGGGGCATTGGTGCGCGTTGAGGCTTTTAGATATTAACATTGTTTTAAAATACAATTGAAAGTATTAGCAAATATGCAGTTTTTCACTTGACAAAGCGTGAACGCGGAACTAAAGAGACAAATTGAAGGCAAATGGGTTATCAGTGGGAGTGGGAAACAAATTTGTTAATTAAATTTTGAGTTGCCGCTGTCGCAAGCGTTAGCTGGCATTTTTTGTGCAATTTTAGGCTGTGCATAATGTATATACATAAAGATTTTGAGTTTTTTTTAAGGAAAATCAAAGCAAGAAATGTTTAAGAAGTTCAAACAATGTAAAACATGTTGCCAAACAAAGCAGCAATGAAATACGTGATTTTTTGACGAATTTACGAGCTTTCATTTAGATTAGTTGTATTTCATTAAGAAATTTCTTCCACGAAACGAGTAACTTTTGTGCCAAAAACCATTTCTTCCTGCGTTTCGCATTTTTTCGCCCATCTTCCACTCCACGAGTGCAAACAAAACACAAACACATATTTCAATTTTTAGCAGACAAGCAAAATTCATGCGGTACGATAACAAATGATATTGAATGATACGAGGCGTGGGCGTTAGGAGTGTCAAAAAAGTATCTGCATCAATACTTGAATTTGGTACTTACTTATTCCTTATATATATTTCGACACGTTTTGCCCAGGGCTGAGTTATCTGCCATCAAAATGTATAATATGAGCCTCCATTGAAATGTTAAGTACACAAAAACTTAAGTAATTGTAATTTTTTTCTGGAATTTAAACAACCTCGGAAAATCTGCTAAATGTCAAGGACTTTTTCGTTAATAATAAGTATCGATACTTTCAAGTTTTGATACAAAAAAAGTCGATACTTTCTCAAATTTTGACATTCCTAGTGAGCGTATTTCGTGCTTTCCTCGATCGTTTGCTGGGCGAGCGTGTTAACAAATAAAAAGACACTAATTTGTAATCAAAGTACAAAGTATTACGACGTTAGCGTTAATTTATAATTATCAATGTAACTTATCTACGTGTAGTCTCTTTCTTAAGCAATCTTCAGCAAATTTGCCGACACGTGCGTGCGACTCTTATTTATCATATAATGTACAAGTAATTAGGGCAATAAAGGCGAGGTGCATCGACGAATTTTGCGATAGCGCAACAGAGGGAGAGTGGGAGAATGCGACTTTTTTTGTGGGGGAGCACGAATGCGCCACCATTTCAGCTCAACACTGACAAATTACGAGGGGTCGATATTTTGATATTGGAAGCATTAGTCGTTTTCAATTAGCGACTGCATCGCAAAGCAAGCACGTACTTAATTTAATCTTACAATTAGATGATGTATTCGATTGTGCTATAATTAGTCATAGTTGGTTATATCGTAGCAACCTAACGATATATAATTGAGAATATATTCTGGTTGTCGACATAACATAGGAAGGACGAATTCAAATTTCACAAGCTCGAATCTTCAAACATTTGACTATAAATGGGGACAATCTATTGTTATCCCTTTACGTTATGCATGACATAAATTACTTAAACATGGGAAATAATTGTCAGTGTTTTAAACATCACTATTGTATAGATATAAGGATGTCACCGATACGTTGATTTTGTGCCAAACTTTTGACATGTTTTAGTTGTGTTTTATATTGATTCGCACTTGAGATTTACAAATAATTTGATTTCGTAACGTTTGGAAATAGCTCCACCAAATATGTTGGATTTTGCAACGTTTTCTTTGACGAGCAAGTGTGAATAGAGTTACAGGCGAATAGATGCAATTCGCTTCTTCGTGTATTTTTTGTCAAAGCAATTAAAGAAAAAACTAAATGTTACGTACTTTTAAGCAAGAGCGATAACCAGCAATCAATCGGAATGAGACATGAGTACTGATTACGCGTACTCGAATGATTTCTTGGGATGATAAGAAAGGGTTTGTAAGTTTTAAGCGATAAAGTGTATGATAATTCAATATTACTTATATAAATATGAATAATAATTAGAGATACGTTTGTTGTAATAAAAAAGCTACAGAGAAACAGAAAAAAATATATAAGAAAAAAAATAATGAGGTATATATAAAAATGAAAATATATTTTCAATTTTTGTATTAAATTTCATCGTCGAATTGTGACGAACGATAACAAATCATAAGATATCTATGAAACAAACGTCTAAGAGATGCTGTGACTGAATTTCCAATTCAACCACTCACTAACCACCGTATTTAATAACCGATAAAATACAATTATGTAATTCAAAAGAGATCGTACTTTTACAAAGTCTTGTTCTATCGAAACAAAGCAAAACCAATGGTAACAAACAAAGAGAGTATCACTATTGATATATCACATGTTTACTACATATATCGTAAATGTTGATATGAGACAGACACTTGTAAAGTGAAGGTAACAAAGCGAGAAAAAAATTATATTAAAATTCCAAGAAATGAAACCCTGTTCCACTCAAAGAAAAACTATTAATGTTAAAATGTAATTAAACCGGGTCCGGACGTCGTTGAGAGGACAAATGAGAATAGATTATAATCACAGCAAGAGCATATGTGAATGGAAAGGAAGGCGAGAAAAATGTGGTATATGAAGTGTATCAAATCATAGCCTTTATCTAAACAGGGTCTTATTATTATAAGTGCAACACAAAGAAGTAACAAACTGCGTAAGAGATGTTTAAAATGGCAGATGAAATGTGCGTATAACACACAGATGGATATATTCAACCAGATTTAGCGTTAAATTTGTATTACATACACATTTGTTGTTCATTGAGAAATTAGCTTGTATTCGAAAAAAGTTCAGGGTATTTTTTCACTTAATTCCGATTCTCGCATTTTAGTGAAAATAATGTCAGTAGCTAGCTTGAATTTTTAATACATTACAAAAAACGTTTTAATCGATTTAAATACATACATACAAATACTGTATCAATAACGTTAATTAATGTTTGTGCATATATTACAATTTGTGCAAATTAGCTGCTTTTATGCTTGGGTAATTGCGCTGCGATACTTATCAATGCAAATGATTTAGCGGTAGCTCAAGGGAGAGAGAAAGTAACAAGTAAAAATAAAAGCTTTAATCAGGCAATGCGGACTTAGCACTCATCGGGATTTATGTACACGCACTTCGTGTGCGTATTTGCAACAAATTAACTCGACTGAAGGATTGGAAATATGACTAACGCGGCGCGTGTACAAATTCTAATGATACTCAGCGTCAATATAAGTCACCGCTTCGTTTAGGCGGTGTTTCGCATACCGCATTTTAGCATCAGAGGGCAAAGCGTTGCAATTTGAGACATGCTCATATCATGTTAACATATCTTTGAGTCGTGCAAGAAGAAAACTTATCAAACTGAACACGTTTTTTCATAGTTGAGCAGACAACACACAAGGCAATAGAATAGAATTCGTGGCGCATATCGCGCATCATTTACCAGTGAGCATAATTATTGTCAGAGGTGGATACTGTTAACTCATATAGAATGCCATAGTATTGATTTGCCGATCGCAATCTTCGAGACTTTCGTTGATGATCTACTGATTATTGCTCAAGAACAACAGCCAATGATAACAAAAATAAGTAGGGCGTTGAATAGAATTGTCCACATATCCGATCTCACCATCTAGTTTCTCGGAAATACCTACCGAGGGAGAAATTTGAGCAAAAGCATAACACGGCAATTACTTTAAACATGTCAGAGTAGTTTCGGAAACAAATCACCTTAATGCCAATTTTCCATTGCACTCGTGTCTATGTCTAAAGTATCTTAACACACCTTTCACGAAAAAAATAACACGTTCTAATCAGAATCTTATTCGAATATACATAATTGATGCTGTATGGAACATTTAAATATTGACAAGAAATGAAACAAACCCAAATCAATATGATGTTTAGTAAATTATACATAATATAAAATATATGATATACATATTTAGATACATAAGATGTTTTGTTTGTTCATTTGGTTATAAATAAATAAAGTGTGAATATTATCTGCGTGTACTTTAATGTATCATTTTGAATACGACCAGCATTTTCCAATAAAAAAGCATTGATTAATCTGATAAATTAACCATAGACATCTAACAAGATGTTTACTTTTTCTGATGCAGTTTTTCATGCGGATTGCAAAACTGGACAGTTTGCTCTAACGGGCATAGTTATCAAGGCATGACCAAAACATATTTTTCAACTTTTTTTGTTGATTTTTATATGCCTCTGAGCCTTATCAGTATTTAGTACTGAATATTTAGTATTAAATTCTTTCCATGTTTTGCATAACACATTTTGACAACCGTTGCACGTTGACTGGCATTAAAGAAGTTTTACTTACAAGGAGAGTCCACGCTCTGGCAAATGAGTTTCGAAACCCTAAAAATACAGTCGGGTACTAGATTTTTGAAAAAAATTATGGTGAAAATCCTAGGACGCACTACCTGATAGTTTCCGAGAAAATAATTGTTAAACATTTGGTTCGAGCGCAAATTTAGAGCATTCTCAACGTATACCGTCCGAACATTGCGGCCAATATATTGGTTGCTTGATATAGTGGTTACGTCGTCGGCGCTCTTTTAAACTACGAAACAAGCGCCTTCTTTAATATAGTCCACTTGATAATTTGAAACATATTTATTTATCAAGTCTCCAATTACGCTGGCCATCCGCCTCCGGCGTGGTGCATCCACCATGGCTGAAGAAAGTCGTCAACCCCCGATGGACTCGGGCACTATACTTACACCCTGAAAGACAACAAAACCCACGCTTTCGTAATTCGAGGTTTAGGTAAACACCTTGATATTGCCAAAGATATCAAAGATGAACTTACTGTAAAATATAAGATTGACGTCAAGGAAGTTTATCTTCTTAAAAATACTCGCGAAACATTATATATGATTGTTACTGGTCACCAACACACTCTCGGTGAATTACAAAATAGCATTCAACATTCAACACAATTTTCTACACTAGAATCACTTGGGAACGGAATAGAAATTCCCGCCTAATTGTTCAATTTCACACGTGTCAAATGTGGGGGCATGCTAATTCTAACTGCACACTCCAATACGCTTGCATGAAATATGGCGAAGATCACGAAACTAAGAAATGCTTGAAATCTCGAGATGTTCCGGCTACATGTGTGAACTGCGCCTTAGAGCTGCGCTGTTAGCCGGGTGAACAGTGTTTCCTGCCCAATTTACATAAATGCCACTTATAAAATTGCATCTCGCATGCATCTGTTTTCTATCATGTTTCACTTTACTTTACTTTATTTTAGCTCCTCCGGTGACCACCCGCGATAATTCCAAAATCGTGTCCCTTGTCAAATCCATCATTCTTTATGGCTTCCCAATGTCCC
>WSZQ02066667.1:7617-20719 GCA_019419845.2 Weissflogia rhopalogaster
CAACCCTAGTGTAACAAGTGGCAAATTTGAGGAAAAAGAATACTTCGACAGCGCTTTCACACTTTCCAAAGTGGAGAAACAAACGAAATTCGTGCTTTTTCGCGAGGGTGTTCAGTAGACTGAGTAAAGTCAGGGTTGAAAATGTTACGTTAGTGTAAATATACAAGAATCGCCAAAGATTGATGGAAAACTCAATTATTATCAATCGTGCCAAACCTAGAAAACTATACAACCTCAGATAGAGTTTTTGAAATTGAAACTCTTGGCGTGTCTAAATAATAGTATATAACAATATAAATGTGGGAATTGTGATTTTCGACACGAGTGCACCAATAGTCATTTACACCCGAATATTGTACGGTATTTTTTCGTATGTATTAGAAAATGTTTGCCTCAAGTTCTTCTAAATGTATTAATCTTAATAATGTGAGGCCATGATGTTAGTATGTGCATTAATGCGATTTATGATTATCTTGTTGAAACATTCTTTAATTTGTATATTCATTAATAACACTTCCCAATAAATTCAAAGTTGTAATAATATGTAGTCGCAAATCCAAGTATCAAATCTCACACGTATGTTTACAAATTTGACCTACTTCGAATTGACGAGCGTGGCGCTTCCAAATCTTCCTAATCAAGATTCACTACTTATTGTAAGAATTAATTGATACAGTGAATATCAATCATGTCACGCTTTGAAAGCTCAACTTCAACTTCATGTACCGTGGACATTTTGAAAAAAATGCTTCCAATTCCAATGAAAGTGAAACCTTTCATGCCTCTAAAGAAATAAAAAATACAATACCTCGTGAGAATAAACGAAAATCATTTAGGACAAACGGGCCTGAAAATTGACATGTTTTCGTGATTAACATACCAGGCCAAAAAAATATAGTGATGTTCTAATTCAATGGAATATAGAGCCATCACTCTTTATTTGTTAATCTTTGTATTTTTTACGATTCTCTGAATTTTGGTAGAAGTACGAGAACTTAGCAGCCATAAAACGGTGTCACTACCACTGAACATATTTCCAAATTTCCTACTGAAATAAAATGTAAAAAAAAAATTATATTTCAATAAACCACATACAAATCGTTTTGTTATTAAATTCTATATCTATATTCTTCGGGGTTTTGGTTGAATTTGATATAGGTACGCCAAATTTATGAACGTTCAAAAATTTAACCTCCAATTTTACTCATCCACAATTTTCAACCGCTGGTATTTCTGGAAATAGTTCATCTATTCCCTAGAATCATACACCCACAAATGAGTTATTAACCAGTGTACCAAGGTCAACCTTTTTTGGAATGCTGTATGTTCATTAATAACATTTCACCATAAATTCCAAGTTGAAATATGACGTGGAAAAGAACTTTAGATTGTCAGGTTAAAACCTAGAAAAGTACGCGACTACACACACACTACACATACGTGGAAATGTTTAGAAAGGTCCGTCTTCCAATTCTAATGAAACTCTAACTGAAATTTCGACCTCTAAACAAAAAATGTAAATTTTGAAAATGTTCAGAGAAACAAACAAAATTCTGCCTTCCTCAGCAAACTAAACAACTTCTCCCCATAAAATTTTTACAACGCTCTATCAAACCCACCAGAACTGCCGAAATTTCATCGACAATCCGTTAGCAAATCGACTGTACGCTAAAATTATTTATCGATTCGCCGCTCGGTGTTCATTGCTAACACTAATACAAACCAGAACCTAAAAACGAGATTCATCTCATTTCCATCACGTGACGCATTCTGATAGACATCGAAGCAACATTATCACGGGCTTAATCATCCGCGTTTTCATGGCTATTTCATGTGATTTAGACGCAAGTAATAAATTTCGATCCTGGTGGGTAGTTAAGGTCGCAGGATTAGAGGTAACGTACGTATTTCTCCTCGGAGTAAACGCCGCCGTCGCCGACGGCCGCCAACGCAGATGACGAAGTGGTGGCAAATATGTGAACATGCATATTCGTCTTTATGTTGCCTCGTGTGACAGAATTCGCACAGGACGACGCAATTTGCATATTCAGCTTGAGTTACACGCACATTTGGAAATTTTGAAACATCTGCGTCACTTTGCATGCTTGGAACTTCAAGCTCCAAAATCCCGAAATTTCAGAATTCATGTTTCAATTTAAATATTTCGAAATTCAACTTCATTGTTAAGCTATGTTGTGTGGAAATGCATTCTCTTTGTTTGTGAGTACAAAAAAGACTCGAAAAACAAATTCTTCTGATTTTTTTCATTTAAAACTAGTTAAGGGGAAAGGTATTATGAAAAATATGTTTTGTGAGTTGCCTTCTATATCTCTTTTTGTGAAAACATGGGTAGCACATTTTGTATTTCATCATAATGTAATAAAGTTGTAAACATAAAGTTCATTTCGTTCCATTCATTTTGATGACAGTAAGATAACTAAGTTTTGAGTATGAATAAATGAGAAATGAATAAATATTTCTATAGGGATAAAATGTAGCACTTTAGTTTTTTTTTCTTCAGAAAATCTAGTTACATTTATAAAGGCTTGTAAAAAAACTACATAAAATTGTCATATCCAATGAGGCGTAAAATTCTCGCTGGTGTTGTAGATTTATTCATTTTTAAATGTATTTCCAATTTCTATGAAATTAGGGAGTCGCTTCCTAGTCGGAACAATTTTATTGCTTCAACTAATATTGTTCTTGATGAATTGATGCCTGTGTATCGCCAGAGAATTTAATAAACTACTCTTTTTCATAATTATAGGCATCAAAGACGAGGTTTAAAGAAATACTTTGCAGAATACGTAGAATTTTTATGAGAATAATAAGAATAAAGTGCAAAGGTAATGTCAAAGAACCTAGGCAACTTTAAGAGCGATGTATAAAGAAAAAGCGGTGGTTGCCTTTAGTTTATGATTACTCAAAAAAAGTATCATATATATAAGCTACGATATACATATTTGCCTAGCTTTCCTAGTTAGAAGCTAGTTAGAAGTTGCCTACGTTAAGTTGCCTTAAATATATTTGGGGTGTTCTTTATTTTATGAAATTGATTAGTCTTTTATTAATGGAAACTATTTCCAATGCAGAACATCATTATTATTCATCGTGAAATCGACAAGCAAGCCGACTATTACGGGAAAATAATGAAGGATAAGAAGAATTCTATTCACTTATATATTTATGCATTTTTGATCAATGAATTAATTTTAAACATGTTTTATTTACATACATCAAAAATTTGAAAAAGTGGTTTTGTGTGTTTTTGTGTTATCAGTGGAATTTAAAATATAGGTCGCACTGAACTATTTTGAGGCGGATTCCTTAAATTTATTTCCATTGTAAGCTTGGTTTGCGCGTGTTGTTTAAGCAGAAAACCTCGAGATAGCACAAACAGCACTACCCAAGGGTTTCCTTAAGTGTATACAAGCTAATCATAAACATCTAGGAAAAAATCTACAAATATTTCGCATTCCTAGATTAAGTAGTAACCTTTTTTTATTATATGCATGACCTTCGTTGGCATACCAGCCTTCGTCGAAACCATTACAATCTTACAGAGTTAAATAAATAATAAAAATAAATAAAACGTACAATAACTTATATACAAAACTATAAGTACAGCTAGCAGTTCAGGTTCGCCCTTCTCATTCTTTTCTCCAACACCACTTTTGTAATAACAGTCAGCCCTTCTTTCCTCCAACCATTTTCCGACAATATTCCTTCCTTTTTGTTGCGATCCTACCCATTCTTGCCCTTCACAGACCCTTGCCAGGTGTTCTCATGTGTCCACGCCTGTCATACAAAATACACATTTTGTGCATTTCTGCACCATCCAGACCTTTCTTCCTCTTTCCTTCGATCCACACCTAGCCCTAGCCAGCAATGACTTCTCACTCCCACTTCTGCCCATATCACCAAAGTACCAGGGCCTCCTCCCGATATCCTGTACCCTTTCGTATGCATGGGTACCTTTTTTTAAATATAACATACAATTAATTAATACCAATGGTTTTATTTTTTTGAATTCCTTTTTATCGTAAAAAGTTATGATAATAAAAGTTTCCTTTATATAAATGTCCTTTTCAATCCCACCAAATTGTTTTGAATAAGCATTTTTAACGCCTGCATAATACGAGTATGAATAGAAATGTAAAACATTTGTTAAGGGTTGAAGTTGAATCTTTTTGTTTTCGAGTGTGCATTTACGAAACAACAACAAAAAACATGATTGAGGTTTGACATCTTTTACACCGAAACCCACTCGACTCACGGCACACCCGAATTTGAAAAGTGTTGTAAAATCACGCAACACTACTACAATTCATTTTGATTTGTATCAACGCACCACACCGCTCTGCCTGTCAGATGGATGTTGATTCAGTTTCAGTTGAGTTTGTAGTCGGCAATGTAAAAGTTGTTGATACCGATTTTACCAGTGGATTTTCGCACCATATCGCATCGATTTTAAGCTGAAATGACAGCCGAACCACCAAGCCACCACAACCATCTACGACTTGTATTGATTTATACCTTATAGACGTCGTCGCTTGACTTTTTTTATACATCCACATTTTACGAGCACGACGTATAATTAATGTTGAAATGGCGCAGTGCCGTAAATGCGAAATGATATGGCATTTATAGTGTCGTGCCTGTCTCTGCCGATATCGTTACCCATAGAATATGGCATTGGATGCCTGCCTCCGTAATGCCAAAGGCAAGCAAATAACTTTACTTTTAAAACGATCAGAATACTAACAATAAGCGAGGAATGAAACGCGAATTGTGGGTTTTGCATAACGATCCGTGCAATGGTTATAAATTTTCATTTAACTTGCCTTCGTTTCCACAGTTTATAATTCTATAATAATTTATGTCTATTTACTTGAAGTTTATTGCGTATTAATTTGAAATTCTATTAAAATGGTACCGTTGTTAGTGCAGTGTTTGTTGCAGAATTGAATGCAATTGAAAGTATTGCATTTTAGTAAAATTGATTAAATTAAAAATACTATTTGTATATAGTATATTTCAATTCAATAGAAATTGTCAGATATTTTGTTTTAAACAAAATTTATATACGTTCGAATTGATTTTATGAGGAAAATATATAAAATTCATTCGCAAAACTATTTTTAAATTTGTGGGTAAATGGCGCAAGGTAATGTTAAAGCTTTATATGTAGGGCGTACTGTACTGTGTCGACAGAGGCTGCGGAAATTCTCCTCCGGGCCTGGTAGCGCTAGAACGACAAAGAAGCTACCAACGACGAATTGGCGAGGAAACTAATGCGTCCCTTGGGATAACGGGGGAATGGTCCCCTAGCAGCATGGCTAGCGCATGGAGACTGTGACCACTACCTTAGCTAGTGCCTTACTGGCCATGGCCAATTCGCGTCGTACCTCCTCAGATTTGGCAAGAAGGACAGTAGTATGTGCAACCATTACTCATTTGAAGTAGCAGATACTCCGGACCACACCCTTGGAACCTGCCTATCACGGGTCAAAGAACGAATGAAACTCCTGGCGGCGACCCGTTGTGCGAGCAGCAAACCTGAGCTAATTGGAAAAGCAATGCTCCATTCCCAAGAAAACTGGAATGCGATGGTTCTTTTCTGCGGGAATGTCGCGAGAGAAAAGCGCAAAGTCGAAATAGGACACTCAGGCTAGCCTGTTGCACTGACGAAATGCAGAACTCGCGATACCGGTGTCTATTGTTTAAGAGGTGCGCAGAGCACCACTATTATATTTTAATAGTAGCCACCTCTCTCATAGGGCCCCTTGTTCCGGTAAACTAAACGCCGGCAACGCCCAAAAATTGTTAAAGCTTCATTAAACTATAAACTAAAGAATGATAAATATTTATAAACAACCCCAGCAAAGGCTGGGCGAAAGTGCGACAATAGCCATTTACACATGAGTATCCTTCGGTATTTTTTCGTATGTTTTTCGTAGAAAAGACCTTGACGACTAAAACAAAAGTAACGCACGAAATTCTAATGATTATGGCGCAAAACCCTTAGTTCCATCCTCCGCCTTGTGACGTGGACAAACGAAAAAGTAAATTTACTTAAATTAATAAATACATTTGTTAATATAATTAATGGAGTCTTCTGTTGGTTGTTGATAAAACATGTTTAAAGTAGTTAGAAACTTTAAGTCACTTAATACTTGGATGTTAAAAAGTGACCAAGTGGTATTTATACAGACGCAGGTATCAACATTCGTGTTACAGGGGTGTTGATAAGTAATTCTAACTGATCGTTAAGAACATTTTGATGCCGCTTAGGCGAAATACGTATTGTACGAAATTTAAATAAACAAGTCACTCTTTTTTACTTTATTTATTTTTCACGGGTAGAGGGTAGCTTTCCATATAAGGCAGGTTCAACTTTTCCAATCAAAGCAAAAAAAATGGTGTTGATTATTTTCTCATTTTCTAAAATTACTCCTACATTTATATAGAATATTTACAATAATGAACCAAACTCATTTGCTATTGTGAGTGGTTACACTTCACGATGAAATTGTTTAATGTAATACCCGTTTCCACAGCAAGAAATTTGATATATAAACTAACATAAGCCCCTATTGACTATAAATTAATAATTCGTGCATAAACAAATGAACTGAAACATGTAAATGTATATAAACAAATCTATTCTGCATTAGAAATGTGTATTTTCTGCGTAACAACATTGCATATTTCATGAAAGTTTGCATTTGTAGTTAAAACTTGCCATGTAAAGATCTTAAAATAGAATATACTACAAAGCAGAGCAATATTTAACTAAGAATATTACTCCAGGAAATCTCCTATCATTTATTAATGAAATTCAGTATGCCTAAAGAGGTATGTTTTGCGTCCTCAATTTTTATTCATAAACAACTTCATTGAATATTCTTTACCTGGTATAGCACAACCTAATACTAAAATTATCCTTTCGTATCAGGTTGCATTCAACGCAACACAGACGCACCACTCTGAGCCGAGCATGCGCAATGCTTGTGCGACTCCGACTAACGCCCAGAAATTTTAAAGAGCCTCAAAAAGAATACACGTTTTAAAAATACACACATTGCAAAATAAGAAAAATTAAAAACGGATTATTGCTTTCTGCTCTCATATGCAAGTGTACTCAATCGCACGCATAGAAGTTTTACCTCAAAAATATTTAAAAATCTTTTTGTTTCAGATTCATGTTGGTCCTAGTATGCCTGATATTTAGTGTTTTATCAACAATCGACACGTATCAAGATTTCGCCAATGAGACACTTTTCTGGATGGTAAGTCCTTAAACTATACAATTATCAAATAAATTAGATAACCAAATAGTTCTGGATGTTTACAAATAATTGTACCACAACTTCTTAAATGTTTCGATGTTTAGGAGAATGTTTAGCCATCTTTAGGCATGAGAAAAGCAACAAAAGAAACAAAATTACACATATGACTAGGCAAACCTGGGCTTCCATTAGTATTTGCACTCTTTCAGTCAACTTTTTTTAACGTGTGCACTTCAAAGTTTAGTGACTTTAAGTGCGACACGTGAACATGTGAAAATTCTGCTTCTTTTCTTGATATAATGTTCGCAGGTTTTCACCATTTATAAAGTGATTGTAAGTAGAAACAAATGTATATTATAACTAAATGCAAACGCATTTTCTTTTCCCTCAAAACAAATCAACGTAAATTTGGTCAATTTTGTAACTTTTGTAGTTTGAGGCTAATTATTTTCTAAATATTTGTGGTAATTCATATTACATTCTGCTTACAAGTTAGTGCTGTGAATTATCAACTGTAAATTGCGATATTGATGATGCAAGTAGTGCGAACAGTTTTTTGCAAAAACACGATTTCCATCTCCAATTCGATTTTGCCGATTTGTGTGGCCGAATTGCATGATTAATTGCGATTGAAAGTCGGACGCAATGCGACATTTTGTGATTGTGATTCACCATGTGTATTGTGTGTTTTTTTTGTCCAATTCTATTACACCTTTTCCATGTTTGACATTTTATGTCATTTTGTGGCTTTAAAAGCGAGTATTTTTAATTTTCGGAATTCCGATCGACGTATTACTGAATGAGTGATTGTACGATTTGATATCTCGGAGTGTTGTAACAACGTCCAACGTTATTATTTCTTCCAGCCGAGTTGAAATAATTTCCGGTAATGATAGAAAGTGTATTGCATGAACATGTTGGAAACGTTGGAAATGTCAAGAGTTCAACTTGCAGCGAGTCACTCAGCCGGGTTTTAATATTGCACAATACACTTTACAGATTTATGACAACGAAATTTTGATGAGAAATCCCCGTATTATTCATTATATTTACATTTTATTACATTGTGGATTAGCGTTATAGTTTACTAGGTCATGTTGGAGGTTTGTAATTTTATATATTAATGTTATACATGTTTAAATAGAGAAATGTGAAACAAAAATGTATTATTGCATATATTTCTTTATTAATCATAAGTTTAATTACAAAAAAAAGATGTTAACTCTCAATTTTATTAAATTTATTTTATTTATATTTTATTTATATATTTTATTTATATTAAATATATTTTATTTATTTTACTACCAAATGTACGATCAAATATATAATAAAATACATAGTTTAACATATGTATTTTACATTTATATGTTTTCAATAATTTTATTATCGGATATTAAAATTTTTATCATTGCTATCGGATATTAATAAATTAACGTGAGGGTAGGTCAAACAGTTTTACCCACTATAAGTCAATACGATTATACTGGGCGTTCTTGTCATAGAATTAAAGCAGTAAACTGCAGTAAACCAACCACAAACAAGAAGAAAAACCAGAAGTTACGCGCGTGCCGCGCAATGAATGCGTAATATGATGTTTGCGCTCAAGTAACTTACTTCACTTTACCTACGATCCTTTTGTTTGGACGCCCAGGTCAACTTTAAAATTCTGATTATGGCAGGTGTACAGACCTTCCGGGTACCCTTCCGTAAACACAATATCGATCAAACAGGCACTATGCGACTTTAACGCTTTGCGCACCGGGCCGTTCATAGAATGCTTAACTGTATGATGCCGTGCCTAAAAACGTACAGCATTAAGAGAGATTGTATGAGCAGCGAGTTACTTAATCCGTGCACAATCATTGTTTTTTTTTACCGAGCATCGACTGCTATGGTCATTGGCTCTATTTAATTCTTTTTCAATGTAATTAGTCATATTAGAGGCTAACACGATTGATAAGAAGAAGAATTCACTTTAATGTGCATCCCCACCGAGAATCGAACCCGGGACCTCATGGACTGTGGTCATTGACCATACTGCGCCACTTGGCTGGAAACCAATTTAACCATTAACCATACTTTCAACTATGTATTCCCAGGAAAAACAGAGGTATAATTAATTCTTTTCCAAGGACATCATGAACTTAAATCGATCCTAAATATTAGGTCTTATCACTACAATCAGCAAGAACTATATAAATAGTGTTAATATCGATTACAAACTACTGAAAAGAAAGTAATACCACAAACACTAATTAAAAGTAAATGAGTTCCTCAATAATTCATTGATCTGATTACTTAAATACATATCAGCATATCGTCGAAATTAGCCATAAATCATTGTAAAATAGCACAAGCGTCGCTTCGACGTCGCGTGCCTTCCTCACGCTTTAATTAACCATTTCATTCCTCTTTTGTGGCGTTAGCAAGCATAAATCACCGTTTTCCATATCTCCCAACAACTGACACACACAGTGTGACGCAAAAATCTCTAATAGTACAGTAAGTACGCACATGTTGAAAAATTAATTGGCTGTATTACGCACACACACGCACATAGCAACTGGGGCCTAAATAAACTAATTAATTATTCAAGAGTCAACTTCGGCAGTGAATTTTACCCCCGCCCCGCTACGCTTACAAATGAATAATTTGCTCGCCTTTGCCATTTTCTATTGTTTGTGATAAATCTCTGTCCAGTGTTGTAATGTCTGTAATTTTCAAATTTAATTCAACTAGAGGCATTTAAGACAAGCTACGCAGAGAAGACCATATCAGTTTGAGCTCGCTGATTGTGAAATTAAACGTCTTTTCTGTGAGGTTTTAAATGAATGAATGCAATAATGATTTGACGCAATCGTAGGAAAATGGCATTTTACTTGGCTTTTCGTTGCTGCTTTTGGCACTGCAACTTAAACGGTATCTCTGTGTCAGGGACATTGTTTAATGCAAGGACTTTGTTGCAGGAAATATGTCTGGTCGTGTTCTTCGGCGTTGAATATTTGGTACGTCTTTGGTCTGCTGGTTGTCGGTCCAAATATATGGGTTTTGCTGGACGTCTTCGGTTTATCAGGAAACCAATTTGCATAATCGGTATGTAGAAAGTTTTAAACTTCTGTCAAGAAGTTTGCAAATGATTATTATCATCGTGTGTATGTTTATTCACTAGATAAGTACGTGTAGGGAACGAATTTGAAAAAAAACTATTTTTAACTATCTTTTGAAAGATCAGGGTGTTTATAATTTAATATCAGGGTTTTAACTCTATTAGTTTTTGATACATGAAAAAGTCAAGATCAATACTATGCTTAGACTTCTACTCATATGTACAATGAGCTTTGATCTGAGTGGATCAATTACCTGCTGCTAAACCGGGGGAGGGATCTAGGTATGTCCTACGCTTCTTGAAAATTCAAAACGATACTGAAATGTGTACATTATACAACATCAGTAAAAACGGTAATAAAACCTACATTAATAAGGGATAATGCGGTTTGAAAATGGTGACAAACATCCGAAAGCTTGGGGTTTTGCAACACATTTTAAGGCGTTTCCATTGGTGAATCACAACTACCAGCATTTCTTCACGAATATAATTTTAGGTAAAACAAAGCTTGCTTAAAAATTCCATAATTTAGTTAGTTGCGTGCATAGATTTACATTATCGGGAAACATTTACCATAGCGTCGGCCTTATTACACATTTATGTAGTAAGCAAAACTTGTTAGAATATGCCCCCATTCTATTTCGCCCTTCATCCGTGGAAAAATAACGGAAACAATTGCATTTTCCGGCCACATTATTAACGCGATCTTCATATCGTAGACAAAGCAAAGTTGGCATGCGCGGTTTGCAAACTTTATTGCAATTCCTTCAGTCTTCCGCCCCGCGCACCCAGCTTAAAGTTTTCCCAGCCGACGCGGCGCCCTCAACGAAACAACGATGATGATGGGAAATGGGAAATGCCGTCGTCGCCACGTCGATCGATTGCCTCGGCTACGTTACGCTATATTACCTTACATCGTCGTCTCGCCGCGGCGCATCGTTTCACTTCGACAATTTTCTGTTTTCGTATGAATTTATTATGAACCAGTACAAGGCATGCCAAGGTAGCCGCAACGCATTATAGGTCATGAGCAGACCATGACAATTGCCGGCCACCACCTCACTCCATCTATCAAACTTTTTACAAAGCGTGTGTTGCAATCGTATGTATCGCACGGTGTAAACGGGTAGGAAGTGAAATAGGCAGTAAAATGAAGTATAATTCGATTTGAAATGGAAAAAAATGAAATTCGCACATTTCGATTGCTATTGTACAAGGATCGTCAATTGTTAGCCACGTACGTGTAGCAGCACTTTGGACGCATTGATTACTTGTTGCTTTGTTTAACTTTGCATGCCTTTTCTATTTCCAGCCATTTGACGCATGTGTTTATTGAACAAAAAATAACCTGTATAGTCGCGTTTAGTTTCATTAGATTGCTCAACATAAAAAGAAGTAGATTGTTTTATCAATATATTGATTCGGATTTTCTTCATAATGTGATGATAAAATGGGGTAGTTATGTTTTTAAGTGTTATAATTCCTCTGCTTCTTGTTTAGGCAATTTGCCTGTGCTTACTTCAGCCAGGGTTTAGGTGGTCACTCCATCTCTTACGTGGTCTTCCCAGGGATCTTTTTCTATGTGGCGATTTACCTCGGGCTATTCAGAATATTCTTGTTTCGTCCATTCGCGCTATGCGGTTGTCCCATTCGAGTTTTCGGTTTTTGCAACATTGCACAATGTCTTCTATGTTGTTGCAAACTTTTCGGATGTCCTTATTCTTGATCCAATCTTGAAGAGTTTTGTCCTCTATGTTTCTCAGTATTTTCATTTCTGCTGTTCTGAGTAGTCTCTAGATAGTTGTCGGGTCTACACGTATTTCGGCCAAGTACGTCATGATGGGTCTAACTACTGCCTTATATATGTTTACTTTAGCTTCTTTCCATATCGCATATCGTTCCATGCTTATTGTTCCATTTCGTATTTCTTAGGCATCCTGCTACTCTCAGTCCCTTTTCGACTTGCGCTGCTACTTCCTTATCCGCTCCTGCGTAGCTTGAAATGTTTATGGTGTTATAATTGTAATTGTAGGTATTAAAATTACAATTGGATATGCTAGAAGGAGCTAAATGAAGAATAAGATCACATAAAGTATATTATGCTTATTTGGAATCACTTTAGAAATGTTGCTGCCCTGTGAAATGCCCGCAGTATTTTTCACATTTTCGTTATTCTTATTGTTAGGAGTATAACTCGTGTACATATCGATACTGGATTAAATTTCTTCGATTAATTACTTCGAAGCGATTTAACAAGTTATTAAAATAGTGTTTAATTATGTCCACATTTTCTCTGGCAGAAAAAGTGCTTCTGTACGACTTGCCCTAAAGATGGTACTTTTATTTATATGCGCCATCAGAATATCTACACAAATTATATACCAATCGATCCAGAATATAATTTGCTGCAAATGTTTTTCCATTAATTTCTTAGGAGTTATGATATACACTGTTGAAGTATAATAATGACAACAATGTCGGTCTCAGAAAAATAACTTAAATAAAGATAACATTTTTTCATATTTATCTTGTACCTAGGAACATTGAATACGCAACCATCGATTCAGAGTGAAATTTGCTACACTCTTGGAACAGTTTTTTTTTTCTTAAAATTTGCTTAAAATATACCAATGTTGTTTCTTCTGCTGTCGGTTATGTCTCTAATTATGTTTTAGTTTATTTTCTGGAGTTTACCTGGTGATTA
>WSZQ02066678.1:11016-23223 GCA_019419845.2 Weissflogia rhopalogaster
ATGCATTGAAAAGTGAATTATTCTTTTCTTCTTATAAATAATAATAAATACCTTCATAAATCCAGTCAGGAACGCCATTGAAAATGTATCCTTTCGTATCACCTGTTGTAACGTCTGTTAATATTGGAGTGCCATTCAAATCAGTAATCAAACGAATGTTATTATCTTCGTTCACGATAATCAGCGAATCGTCCGAGGTGAATCGACAAATTCGAAGATTGGTATCTTTGATGTCTGCCGGTAATTCCACTGGTTTGTAACTGATAATCAATGAATATTAAGTGCATATTGTTTGATAATCTAAATTTCGTTTTATTTTTAGTTTTTGTTCAATTCGTAACTAACTGCTACCAAAAATTGCGAAGGACAAATAGATTATTGTACTTACTTGTTCTGTTTGTTCAATACAACATATTTGGCTAGTGTCGAGTGGCGATAAACCTATAAAACATTGAGAAATGTAAGAAAAACGATGTAGTTATCAGTTTTATCTATATGTATCTATGTAATTGGGAATTATTTCAAGTATTTCTTTTCTACTTACTTTTGTAGCGGAGTGTTTGACAAGGACATAATCTTTCGAAGGTGAGATTGTCAATGATGGGCGGTCATAATCTTTCTGAAAAAATTAGAATTTTCAAATGAAATCGTTCTATTTTATGACTAACAGATATGTTATATAACTTTTCTTCGTTTTAGTTAAGAAACCTCATTTGCCAGGTCAAACATATGCGCTTAGACGTGTTTAACATGTTTAATATGAGTTTTAACAGCTTATTTCTACACTAAAAGTGTTTTTAGACATATCTGAATATTGATATTAACATAGTATGGAATGTTATAACATGCGATTTTTAAAATTTTGCTATAATTTCACTAAAATTTTAGTGAAAACAGTGTTTAGATGTATTTAATTTAAACAAAATATTTTGATTAAAAAGTATGTTACAATTAAGTCAACCGTCGATTTCTGGTAGAGTTTCGCAGAAATATAATAGAAAACGTGTTTGGATGTGTTTAAACGGTCCAAAATCTTCTAAATAGTGCGTTTAAATACATCGAGAAACTGGTATTGTTAACGTTCCGAAAGTTAACAAGTTGACAAGCTTACATGTGTGTTTACAACCTATTTTTGCACTAAAAGTGTGTTTGAATATATTGGGAGATAGATATTAGCAAAGGATGGAATGTTATAACATGCTATTATTAAAATTTTGCTAAAATTTCACTAAATGTTTGTGAAAATAGTGTTTAGATGTGTTCAAACAAAATATTTTCACTAAAATGTGTTTCAATTCGAAACAATTCGAAAGTCAACAGTCAATTTCTGGTAGAGTTTCGCTGAAATATAATAGAAAACGTGTTTGGATGTGTTTAAACGGTACAAAATCTTCTAAAATGTGCGTTTAAATACATCGGGAGACTGGTATTGTTAACGTTCCGAAAGTTAACAAGTTGACAAGCTTACATGTGTATTAACAACTTATTTTTACACTAAAAATATGTTTAAACATATCGGATGATTGATATTAGCAAAGGATGGAATGTTATAACATGCTACTATTAAAATTTTGCTAGAATTTCAGTAAATGTTTGTGAAAATATTGTGAAAATAGTGTTTAGATGTGTTTAAACAAAATATTTTCACTAAAAAATGTTTCAATTCGAAACAATTCGAAAGTCAACAGTCCTTTTCTAGCAGAGTTTCGCTGAAATGTAATAGAAAACGTGTTTAGATGTGTTTAAACGATACAAAATCTAATAAAACGTCCGTTTAAATACATTAATTTTTATTAGTATTTTTAAAGTTCCGAAAGTTAACAAGTTTACAAAGTTACATGTATGTTAACAACTTATTTTTGCACAAAAAGTCTATTTAAACATATCTGAAGATTGATATAAGCAAAAAATATTTTCAATAAAGTGTTTTAATTCGAAACAATTCGAAAGTTAACAGTCGATTTCTGGTGGAGTTTCGTTCAAATAGAGTAGAAAACGTGTTTGGATGTGTTCAAACGGTACACAATCTATTAAAAAATGCTTTTAAATACATCGGGAGACTGGTATTTTCAACGTTCCGAAAGTTAACAAGTGTTTACATGTATGTTAACAATTTATTTGTGTACTAAAAGTCTGTTTAAAAATATGGTGAGATTGATATTATCAAAGAATGGAATAGGAAAAGAATGGAATAGAATAACATGCGATTATTAAAGTTTTGTTAGTACCCGTAGCGTTTTGAATAATTGATGACAATTTGACACACAGTATTTGCGTTTTAATCTAAATATAAAGCGAAAAAGGAGTCTCTATAAATTTTATATCAGCATATTCCAAATTTCATCATTTATTGAATGACATCTTCCTTATTATAACTTTTTCCCCGATTAACTCTTAGTTTTGGGTGTATAAATGGCCTCGCAGTGAACTGCATGTAAATTGCCGATCGCAAATCGTAATCGCAAATCGCAAATTGTATTGCGATCCCTAATAAAAAAAATTCTGAATTTTTTTTTCTGACTTCATAGTTTTTAATCAATCACGGTAATTACTGACGTAATTAATTATGAAAATAATGATTAAAAATTAAGAATATATTTAGTTTTTAGTTTTACTTGAGGTGTGTGGTGAAAAACACACTCGTCTCATTTTCTTTTTGTTTTACAATATGACAATTACAATAACAAGAAAAGATTAATTTGAATAAACTCACCAATTGTTCATGACTCAAAAATTCGGCAACTTTATTCGTCGTCACGTCACGCAAAACAAACTTCATCTGTTTTGGATCGTCACCTTGACGTTCCAAAATATGTGTCTCTAGAAACACAAACAAAAACATTTTTAGCAACAAACACCAGTAACAACAGCATTGTTTTGTATACAAACCATCATACCAAACGCCTGACCACTTCTTATCGGCGTATTCTCCTTTGTAAAAATTTTCCAAAGTGAATCCTTGTGTTGCAAAAACTACCGAAATACTAATGGCCAAAACCAACGCTGCAAACTAATTAATTACCAATTAATTAATATTTATTAATTACTGTTAGCGAGGAGTCCTGTTTGCGCCCTTGGGTGCTACGACAACTTGCTAAGTCAACAAGTTAATGTTATTGACTTTGATCTCCAGTCTCCAGCATGCTCAGTAAGAGATTTTAGTTCAACCCAATCCGCAAATACAGAATGGCGCCACTTTGTGCTACTTGATTTCATTAATTATAAATACTGTTTTTAACATAATACATATTACTATCATCAAATGTAAAACTTCTGCCTCGTGCTGGAACATTCCTTCAACCAAGGCTATTCAAATCATTTGAAAATACCCCGCTTATCGCGTATTTTGTTTTTGAGAGGATAACCAACTTGAGTTGTTTAGGTCGCTTTGAAGAATGAAATTATATGCAGATTTATATTACGGTAAAGAAACCGATCGATTCAATCTGCATGTAGCATGTCATCGTTCTTTAATGATAGGGCATTTTTAAATCAAGTACTGACAATATATCTAACGCCGAATATACGATTACTTACTAGCGCCATCTAACAAATTGGGGTTGAACTAAATAATTTTGTTTCAAGGTCACTAATATAACATGTGCTTCTCTTATATTTTCTCTGGTGAGAGTCGAACAGATGAGTAGTACAGTCGTCTACACTCACTCCACTCCTAGTTAAGTACGTTATTTGCAATTGAGACTCGTTAATTTCTACATTGATTAAACGTAGTAATTTGACTTTGAACTATGCGTTTAAGCTTGTGCAATACCGATTAAGGACGGCAAACGAAACGCCAGGTGAGCTCAGTACGGAGCTCGCTAACAATTACCAAATCACTATAATCATTTTTAGTTATACTTGTTGATATAGAAAATTAGCTTTCTTTAAATAAACTTCAAATGCACTTTTTTAAATTGTTTACAACATTTAAGAATAATCTAATTAAATTAATAAATACAAAACTTACGTAAACACTTTGCAACATTGTAACAGATCGATTAAACCACTTTAGTCTATATAATATACGCTAAAACACGTTCGCGATGTTCGCACACACGCGTCTGAATCGTTTTTGCGTGCGTGAGGGGACTTATAAACCGTCGGTTGGTTGGTTGGATGGTTGATAACATGTTTCGAAAAGCGCTAATCTCACGACAGGTGAATGTACACGGAGATTTACTGATTATTATTAATTGAATCTCGTTTTATTGGCTCTACTGTGCTCTGCATTACTCTGCTCATCTCTGTTCTCTTTAGGTTCTCTTTAAAAACGAAACTTAAAATAAACACTTTTAACCGTAAAACTGTATTTTTAATTTCAGACTTGATTCGTAAAATTTTTGGTTTTATGATGTTGTCTGTCCACTGGAAAAATTCCAGTCTTAAAATTGATTTTTTTTGTCGTCTTTGGTCTTGAAATGACCAGTACGTCTTTTTAGAAAGAGAGAGAGAGTGAGAGAAAGGAGGAAGAGGCGGATTGAAGATTATAGAAATTAGTATCTTATTGTTCTAGTTTTTTAAATGTAAATCAGGTCAATTTTAATTTAAAGTCATTTTATGTTGACATCACCGTTAGATTTAGAGGTTTAGATTTATTAAGTTACGTTAAAACGAGTTTAAATTAAGGTAACTATTAGTACCTACAATATTTATCAACATTTTTGTCGAGGAAATCATTTAACGATCGACTATTTACAAGTACCTTACCGTCATTATCTCTATTCTACTATTTTTTCAATATAATCAATATAAGTCATATTAGATATTCATACTATTTACAATTGATAAGAAGAATTCATTTTGCATTCGAACTCGAAATCTGCAAATTGGAAGTAGATTGACAAATCAAAAAAAAAAATTAAAATCGACAAATCACCATCCGCATCAAAAAACCGTAATCAACACGTAATCAGCATCCGCCGAGACTAAACATCGGCTAATAGGATGTCCTTACCAAGGAGGTTGTAGCTCAAACCATTCGATGACTTGCACCAGCAGATTATGTGCTTGGACGTCTCTGTGTCACCGTGACACAGCATGTATATTTCACTAGACACTTTTTCCATCTCTTTCAGATTCCTTAGGAGACAATCACATGTTATGAATCCAGAGAATGTACTTAACTCGTTCCGTGATAGTTCGAGAACATTTTTCGTAAGTATCAGGATGTGCTATGGCAATCCATGTATCTCCTGGTGGAACATTCGATGAAGAGAAACGGAGAGAATAAATTCATTCATATATAGTATATATTTTAATACTATTTACACTTTATATACAATTCGTTAATCAGTTATACAATTTTAAAATACAATTTTAAAATACTCAATACTGTTCATAACAGCATGTATCACACGCATTTCCAGTCTCAGTTACAATATTCGCTGTCTGTTTATGCGTTCGCATATGCGCCTTGAGCGTTTGCACGTGCGAAAACGTTTTATTGCACACCTGGCACGTGTAGGGTTTGTCGCCAGTATGCACACGGCGATGCGACGTTAAAGCGCTTGCACTAGCGAAACCCTTCTCGCAAATATCGCAAAAGTGTGACTTTTCCCCGGTGTGTATACGCACATGTCTGGTAAGTACGCTCGACTGGCAGAAGGATTTATGGCATACGCTACAAACATAAGGCCGATCGCCGGTATGCGTACGCACGTGTGCGGCTAGATTCGAACGAGAGGCGAATTTTCGTGTGCAGATATGGCAGGAATGTGGACGTTCACCTGAAAAATAAAATAATAATTGTAGTCATAGTTCATTTACTAGGTTAAATATCTTTATGTTAGGCAACCCCCCAAACATGCTAAAAAAGTCAAGTAAATTTTAATATTTTCAAAGATCGATTTTAAAGGGCGCAATAGTAGAATAGGAAGGGAAGTGGAAGAACAGGAGAGGCAATGTAAAATTAGCAGCAGCACGTATAACCCGACATTTCAGAAGGTCCAGGTGATCAGGCGAAGACCATGGTACTTCGGGGACAAGAGCATGTCTCGGATGGAGAGAATGATTCTGGCAAGGGCCAGATGTGGGTCGAGGGAGAGAGGGCGCAAGGGATGGATGGGGCCCGAGTACACCTGGGAACACCTGGCGGGGAATGTGTTGAGGTGAAGGTGGAATGAGCTTTGAATGGGGGTAGGGGAGGAAAACGAGTAGAGGTGTGGTTGGAAGAGGCAGGGAAGGGGTTGGCGTCAATCACCACGTTGGTAAATGTTAGAGGGAGAAGGAGAGCGGTGTGAAAAGTGACTGGTTCTTATTGTTTTGTTTTTGTTATTATTTGGATGTATATTTGTTATTATTGTTATTATTTTTCTTATTGTGATTTCTTGTTGTGGGATTGTAAGAGTACGAGTATGCCAATAAAGGTTATATATATACTCTTATCTATAGAAATTGTTATTGTTAGGCCAGTCTTACCCCAACTTCTTTGAGCGAGATTCTTTTTGAAAACACAAAAACTTTCAAAAAACGCAAATAGCTTGCACATATTAATACTAGAGGTCTCCACCTCACATATGTGCCAAACAAACTTGTTGTTTCATAGCAGCTATATTTTGCAATTTATCGAGAAGAAGATTTTGAACTAAAATATACATTATTCATTATTTTATGAATTAATAATCATCATTTCACGTTGAATGATTATTATGCTAAGCAACCCACAAAGCAATTACAAAAATATCAAATTAGTAACAAAGATAGGCACCAGAGGGCGCTGTCATCCAATGCCATAATAGCTAAATAAATTCTAGAAGCAATACTTGTCGATTCTTAGCAGTCACATTGTAATTTATCAAAAAAGTTTTAGAACATCAATGCACATGTTCATCAAATAGTTCCTCATTTAATTAAATGAGAATTATTTTATTGTCAACCCACAAAACACCGTCAAAATTTTCAAATTATTTACTAAGATTGTCACAAAAGGGCCCCACTTCTCAATGACATAACTGTTAAGTAAAGTCGAGAAACAAAATTTGTTGATTCACAGCAGCCATATTGTAATTTATCAAAAAAATAAATTAAAAAGTCAATTGAATTGAACACCAGTTCAATTTCATGAATGTATAGTTATATTATTCCTACCACCTTGTAATGTATCAAAAATAAATAAATAAAAAGTATTAAACTGAACACTATTCATTATTATATTAATGAATATTCATATTTATTTACATAACGATTATGTGAGGTAATTTATAAAATGCTACCTAAAATTTAGAAATAGTTACACAAATAGAGGGCGCCACCATACAACCCTAACATTCAAAGAAATTCTAGAAACAACAATTTCTAACTACTATCAGCCATATTGTTATTTAACAAAATGAAATTTTAAAAACAATTAAATTCTACACCATTCATTATTTCACCAATTATTAGTCATGTTATTAAGTTTAATTACGATAATATTAGGCAACCCACAAAACACTTTCAAATATTCAAATTAGTTTCTATAATTAACACCATGCGGCTCCACCACCCAACAACTAAACTGTCAAAAAGATTCTAAAAACAAAAGTTGTTAATACCTACCACATTATTATAAACTAAAAAAAAAGTTAGTTAAACAGTGCAGTCTACAAAACAGAAAGCAACATCTACTCATCCAAACAGCAAACAATGTAAGTAACCATTAACAATCATTAACCAAATATTCCTAAACATAAACAATTTACCTGTATGTGTCATTATATGTTTCTTTAAATCCTGCTGTTGTCTACATTCATGCCCACACGTCTCACACTTGAAAGGCTTCTCATTATTGTGCATTCGCATATGAAACAGATAATTCATCTGATGCTTAATGCCCTTCAAACAAATATTACACCTAAAAGGTGGGTCTTTCGAATGTAACCGTATGTGCCTCTTCAATTTCTGCTTACTACTCAAAACTTTACCACATATTCTACACTCATTATCATTATCAGTTTCATTCCTAGAAGTATTTTCAATTTCTTCTTGAACTTCCACTTCCTGTGGGGCTGATAACTGAGAAGTTTGTAGTTGAATGACGATATTCTGTTCAATTTCACCAACAACTGCTATAATTTCTTCATCCTGAGCATGAGAACTATCAAATTGTGTAACCAATCCATCAAAAACATTACCAGACTCCATTTTGTTCATATATTCAGGTTGTATATCTTCTGCTGATTGCATGATGGTCACTTCATTGTTGTAAACTACTTGTTTCTCACTATTTATTTGATTTTCAATGTGAAGTTCATTCACAGGGAGTGGTATATCTTCCGGAGTTGTTTTTAATGAAAGTTCTTTGTTTTTCGCTAGGAATTCTCGTAGTTTTGAGTCTGAACTCTCACAGAGTTTCTTAAATTGATAGGAAATGTGTAATTTCGCCAGGCATTTATTGCAGATTTGTTTTGGCAATCCATCGTTAGGCCAAACCTAAATATTGTTAAAATAATTCATTTTTATGACACACATTTTATGGCAATAGACAGTTGATAATTACATGAGCTGAAGAACATGCCATTATTTTCTTGGATATATTCATTTTGAAAATGTGCATCATTTCACCTTCGTTCAGACAAACTCGACAAACTAAGTTTACATCAATGTACATTTTTTATTGTTTATTTCAGTTTAATTCACGAAATTTAGGTTGAATGTTAAGTCTACAGGTATACAAATAACATAACCTTAAAATCACTAACAAATCCTCGAATATGTTCATGTACATAATGTATGTAATGCAAATAAATAAGATCAAATATAGCTTTTAGTGGCGTCTCCGATATGGTCTAGTGGCTAGGATAGCTGGCTTTCACCCAGCAGGCTCGGGTTCGATTCCCGGTATCGGAATCTTTTCCTAATTTTATCATTAGTTTATAATTACTTAACTTTCAGTTGATAACGTTCTTTTAAAACATTAATTCTTAACCATTCTAGCCTCTGCTTTACAGTTTTAATCATCTTTTAAAACATCTCTTTTGTGAAATAATTGATTTTCCTATATTTAATATATCCCACCACATTAACACCTCTTCACATAACAAAAGGAAATAGTTATAACCATTAGTCATTAGTTGGTAACTTTTAAATAAATTAATAGAAATGCAGGATAATTATTGAGGAATATATCGTGTAAAAACGTCTTTTCCAAAAAATGTCGAATTTTCGGCTTTTCATTTTTTTTCTTATTTCTTGTAATGCTAGGATTATAATTCATGCACCAATCGATTCAGTATGAAAATATCTTTACACCTCAGGGACAGAATTTAATTTGATTGCTTAGAACCGATATTATAACACATGAAGCTCCAGTCCAATAACGATGATTTTACTGATAGAAAAAAAAAACTTGAAATTATGTCTATTAAAATTTCACTTTTATTTATATTTACCTTCCTCCGATATATACAAATCATATACTATTCGGCTCAGAATGAAATTTTCCATAGTCTTCTGTAATGGCTTTTTGGATGATATGTTTAGAAATAATGTTATATATCATTGAAGTTGTGCTTCCAAACTCCTCTGGATATACCTTCATAAATGTACTCAACTTCAACAATCGATAACATTTACTCTCAGGTAATTAATCGAAATGGTTCTTACACCAGTTCGTGACAAATTTAATTCTGAATCAATTAATATATGATTTGTGTACATATAAATATGGCAAATTTAAATAAAAGTGTTATCTTTAGAAGAAGTCATTTCAAGTCATTTTTCTGACAGCGAAAATGTCGACGTTATTAGATTCAACTTTTATTACTTCTAACATCAGTTCTAAGTAATCAAATCAAACACTGTCCGAGGAGTTTAAAGCAATTTTCATACTGAATCGATTGATGTATGGTTTGTACTACTAGAAATAAGGGAAATAAGAATAAACATAGATTGTTTAGGACAAGTCATTTTTAAGATCGGCAATGATGACGGTTTTAAAGTAAACTTCAATGAAATATAACATGATTTCTAAACATGTTATCCAAAAAATTGTTTCCGAAAACTATGCCAAATTTCATTCTGAGTCGATTAGTATATGAATTGTATATATTGGAGGCAGAGAAATATAAATAAAAGTGAAATTTTAGAAGTCGTAATTTCAAGTCATTTTACTGTCAGTGAAATCATCGTCGTTATTAGACTCAACTTTCATAAGTTATAATATCGCTTCCAAGTAATCAAATGAAAAACTGTCCCAGGAGTTTAAAGATATTTTCACGCTGAATCGATTGGTGCATGATTTATAATACCAACTATACGGGAAATGTAAAAAAAATGAAAATCCTAAAATTCGATATTTTTTTGAATAGACGTTTTTACAATTTTTTATAATTACCCCACTTTTAGACCTATATTTTTATATCAAAACAAACTCTATTTATAGAATAGGCATTCCATAACATGCAAATTAGAAAATATTTTAAAACAATATTTGAATTTCACGATTTAGTTCCGAATTTTGCCGCTACGAGGTAACGTAGTCGCCTCTTAATAAAACTAAATAAATAACCAAATAATAAGTTTCACTAAATGTCTTATAATTTAACAAGATTACTTATTAAAATATATTAAAGTAAATAAAATTAATTAGTAACGTTGTAAATAAAAATAATGTTTTTCAAAATTATGTATATTTGGTTGCCTATAGTGGAACAAAACCAACGATAACTTATTGGGCCAATGAGCGCAATCCACATATTTTCGTCATGCGTGTCCAACGACTTCTCAACACAGTGCTCGCCTGCTATCCTGATTCTGCTGTCTATCTTTGAAAGCCGATCCGTCGACGTGTGCCGACAACTCCTGCTGCCGAATCAGCGCGCCACGGCAGTGCTTTCCAAACGCAATTGCAATTCAACAATCTGTGATGTGTTAACCTAAGTGAACCTAGTGTAATTGTGTAAGGGAACCAAAACGCACACAGCCCACAAAATGCACGCGAAACATCTCTATACTCTTGCTGCGATTCATATGCTTTTCACCTGCCTGACGTTGGTCATCGCCGGCCGGGACTTTTATAACATTCTCGGCGTTGGCAAATCGGCGACGCTGCACGAAATCAAGAAAGCTTATCGTCGCCAAGCGAAGGAATTGCATCCGGATAAAAACAAGGATGATCCGGATGCTTCCAGAAAGTTTCAGGATCTTGGTGCTGCCTATGAGGTAATTGAATAATTTCCTTTCAAAAATAACTTAAACTTTTCTGATAGAAACGTCTAGTTTCACAATTTTGTAACTTTGCAATTTTTGTAACTGCTTTTGTAACTTTCAGGTGTTATCTGATGAAGACAAACGAAAAAAGTACGATAGATGTGGTGAAGATTGTCTTCAGAAAGACGGTATGATGGACAATAACTTCGATCCGTTTGCGAGTTTCTTTGGCGATTTTGGCTTTCATTTTGGCAATGAAAACCAACATCATGAAACCCCCAAGGGGGCTAACGTCGTCATGGATGTAATGGTCACTTTGGAGGACTTGTATTCGGGCACGTTTGTGGAAATCACACGGTTTAAGCCCGTGATGAAAGCGGCGAAAGGCACGAGGAAGTGTAATTGTCGGCAGGAGATGGTGACACGCAATCTGGGGCCTGGCAGATTCCAGATGATTCAGCAGACTGTGTGTGATGAGTGTCCCAATGTGAAGCTAGTCAACGAGGAGCGTATTCTGGAGATGGAGATCGAACCAGGTATGGTTGATGGACAGGAGACGAAATTCACCGCCGAAGGTGAGCCGCATCTCGATGGTGATCCTGGGGATCTTATCCTGAGGATTAAGACTCAACCACATTCTGTTTTCGAGAGGAAGGGCGATGATTTGTATACTAATATCACGATTAGTTTACAGGTGAGTTTCAAACCTTTTTTTTCAAGTTACGCGTCATGGGGTGTAATAATATGCAACTTGTCTATCCAAATTTCCACTTTTTAACATTAAATTTAAATAGTATATTGTATAACGAGCATGGGATGGTACATCTTTCTTAAGTATGATAAATTTCAGTATGAGCCAAAGGCGAGTGAGAAAAGGACATTACGTGCGAGTTGCACACTATATTTTCTAATGATTTCTTACTCAAAACGATACTGAAATATGTACATTATACAACAAGCGTAGAAAAATATACTATCGGTATATTTATTATTCAGGCTAGTGTAATAATGAAATTGTTGTGGCTGTAATTTTTTATACATATGTAACATATGATTGAACATCCAAAAAAGGAACAT